>JALPQI010002555.1:0-99036 GCA_025490895.1 Thaumatotibia leucotreta
ATTAGGAACCCTACAAGTAAAGGAAAATAAAATAAATAAGGCGTAAACAAGTGCTATGGCGTAATACTCGTAAATTGATTTCTTGATTCTTATGAATTAAGATTTTTGATAAGATACTTGGTTGGACAGTTTTATGGAATAAGCCATCAGGCGACAATTGGTCAAAATGAGAAAATTGGCTCAAAAAAATTGGAAATTGGAATTCAGTGCAGTAAATACATTCTTAAAATAAAAACTACCGGTTTCAATGTGAACCTGTAAATGTGTTTATAACTGCAGTTTCACGTAGAAAGAACACCGAACTTACTAACTCTTAATTATGGAGGGTAATTTATTGTGTAACAACGTTTTAAGCGACATAATTGACGCTTGATTAACCTTTTGTAGCGAAATTGAGTATTTACAATGATCAGGAACAAACATTGTATCCATCCATCTTATGACCTGGTGAAGGTCGCAGGAGTCCGCTAGATGCGAGTGGCGCAGGACCGATGATTGAGGCAATCTTCGGGGGATGCCTATATTCAGCTGTGAACATCTTTCGCCTGATATGATGAGTTTATCCATCACGGGCGTAACTGGTTCGCTGTACAACTGGATTCACCCTCGTTCGCGACTCATGAGGAAGAACATTTGCGAACTAGTGAGCCGCGAGGACCGGCCACCCGTGGTAATTGGAAAGCCCGCGTATATCGAACGTAGAAATTAACTCGGGTTTTGTTCATTAGAAGCTATTTCTGTTTGATAATGAGCTTTGTGTACAACACAAAGCGTCAGTTTAGACACAAATTTGTATCTATCTGGTTCACCTCAACAAGTTCAGGTTCTCAATACGAATTATTTCGGTCATTCTCAAATGTTTAGATCTGAAGGGTCCACGGAAAGAACATGTCATGTCTAATCCTTATGAAAATCAGGGTAAAATTGTACCTTGTTCCTTTATAACTACGGTTATTTTTCCTTCTGAAATTGGAATTGACTAGACATGTTTTTACTCTTCATCTAATTACCGTAGCCTATTTAATAATTATTTTTTGTGACTTATTAATTGGAATATTAGAACTGAAATTGTGAAAGTATGAAAGTGTCACTGAAATTCGAAATATCTTATCTGTATGAAATAGGTAACACCATTCGTGACCAATTCCAACTATGATTCATTTTCAATAATCCATAAAATATAGATATCAATGAAATTAATATAATAAGAATTTTGCACTGCTGTGTTTCGGTTTAGGGGTAAGATAGCCGGTGTAATTACTGTCATAGATAGAGGCAATGCATCTAAGTCCTCAGAGTAGGCAGCGCATAGGCGATTTTCTGATCACTATGTCCATGGGCCTCAGTTCTTGCTTTCCATCAGGTGGTCTGAGAGCACAGTTGTCACCTTCGTCACAAAAAAAAAAACATTTTGAGAATGTCAACGCATGGGATGATGGGACAAGACATAATAAGCCTTTTTGTGTATAAAAAGCTTCTAGAAAGTTAACAAATCAATAAAACAGTGCTTTAGTAAGCAATAAATATATACAGCTCGTTTATACCTTGGAAACACCCGCACTGATAATAAAGCAAGTCGATATTAATACTGCGCGCACGGCGGTCGTATATTGCGGTAACCTTACTGCTGGCGATTGCAGTTCCTTGAACTTGAACCAGTGCAACTTGAACCGTGACTTTTAACAGGTATACAGGGTGTAACCGATAAGTGTTTACATGCCATAATTCCGTAAATATGAGAGATATCAGAAAACTTTTAACTAATATCGAAAGTACGTTACCCAACGAATAAAATTACATTAATAACTTTTTCTAAATAGATGAAGTAATATTAAAAATACTAAGTTAAAACGCTCCCATACATTTAGTATGACGACTTACAGACTTAAAGAATGTCGGGTGTCGTAAGACATAAAACTGTCAGAGATTCGTTATTTGTACGAATACATTGTAATAAAATAATAATACTACCGTTTATGAAATAATTAATCTAACATTTATTCTTAAATGAAAAAATATTCTATTTACAAGATACTAAATGTATGGAAAGGTTTGACGTTAATATTTGGGATATTTCTGATTTTATTTCAAAAAGTTATTAATGTAATTTCACTCGTTGGGTAACGTACTTTCGATATCAGTTAAAAGTTTTCTGATATCTCTAATATTTATGGAGTTATGGCCTGTAACCACTTATCGATTACACCCTGTATACAGGTAATTTCAATCTGAAGTGTAACCTGAGTGATGAGCGATGACCGATGCGTGTAGCGGGGCGGGGAGCGGCGTGACGAGCGTTTTAAGGTATAAAAAAATATAATATCTTGGACATCTTACACAAATCGACCTAGTCCCACGGTGAGCTCAATTAAGCCTTGTGATGTGACCAAGCGACGATATATATAATAGATACATATAGATACTTAAGTACATAGATAGCCACGAAAAATGAACAGATATTTATGGGTCACTACCAACTAGGCTACGAAGGCTGACAAAGTATTTGGACGGCGTGCACTCATGTTACGTTAGGTTTCAGTCGGATTTTTAAATTACAAATAATTTCACCCGATTAATACCATTACTAAACAAGATGATTACCCCATTCGATTCCTATGATATGATGAAATACGGATAAATATGATTGGGTAAATTATAGGCCCGTACGAACCTACACTGCGCAGATTTTGTGCCAAAAACACTTTTAAACTGCCACAAATAATATTTGTTTTAATTTCATCTCCAAATTAGTCACCAAAAAAAAATCAAACTCAACCGATTTCTGAGGACCTTTCTTTTTTTAATGAAGCCAGTTATAAAATATTTCGCACTGGTTTGTGAGCCCACGACTCGCCGTCCCAAAGCGATAACACTGCCATGTTTACGATAAAGGCATCTCCAGACAGCATTGTTGGAATTACACGTACATTTCAATAAGGAACGAGACAGCCGGGAGAATGGGCCGTATGTTTTGATAAGGGGTCGAATTATAAATACAATACCTTACTGAAATTACATATTTTATGCTTAGATGTATTTAAATATTTACGTTGTATTCTTTCAAAGCTCGCTTAAGGGTGAATAACTGAGCGTTTCTACCGCCTAATTTTGGTGGCATCATTTTTGCCGAAGTTTATATTCGTTTCAATGTGCTACTTTGTCATTTGAAGCAGGCACGATACCTTATACAAATGAGGAAGTATAACATTGAGACGTTTAGAAACTTCGGCAAAAATCATGCCACCAAAATTAGGCGGTTGAAACGCTCAGATATTCACGCTTAAGCGTGCAGTCATAATCGGGTTCGAATCCCGTGACAACTAGAGTCTCTCTCAGTTGATTTTTTCTATGGTAAGCACATCTGTTACGACATTGTGGGATTATAACATTTAGTATGCTATAATCCCACAATGTCGTATGTTTATTGCATTTGTTACATTGCGACGAGCACTGATGGTGTGGATAGATTCTCGTAAGGCCCATCAGTATCACACTATTTTCTTTACATCATATTTTGAAGCTTGCTTTGCATAACTAATGCTGAATTTCGTGTGTTTGCAAAATTATTGAGTTTATAAAAGGCTCAAAGAATGATTTGAAGTGTATATTGTAATGTACATTGGGCTATACGAGGATATGTAACCGCAAATTCGTAACATATCATTGCATAATTTAATATGTTGCGGATATACGTTCCGACGTTCGCACACCGTATTACATGTCCCATCTGGTTTTATTACGATATATCAATATTATCATCCGTTGGGTAAGTTGCGTTGCGTTCGACTTTGGAAATATATTTTTGTGCTAACTATTCACATCATACACATCATTAGCCTATCTCAGTCTCTCAGTCCACTGTTGGACATAGGTCTCTCATATTAACTATGCATATAGACGCTTTAGGAGGTAAATGCCCATAATCGCTACACTGGGCAAGCGGATTGGCGATCGCAGTAATGTGTCCACTATGATGACGCTGCTCGGCTGCCCTATGCAGAAATCAAGTATCTGTGTTTTGGCAAATTTTACAGTAGAGCGAAAAAACGTTTTTTTTAGACTTTTCTTGATTACATGTTTACTAGTTAAATAATAGCATTAAAAATTGCTGTGTTATATTATGCAAGATATCATTAATAGTAAACTATAATTTTTGTTTCAAAATTAAGAAGACAATCATTTTAAAATGCAAAAACAGTTTTCTGCATAGAATGCGATAAGATAATTTTAAAGCTTTTCTACAAAAAAACAAGTATCTGTATATAATTTCGTGTTTTAGTAAGCTTCTTCTTTATAAGTTTATAACACAAGCATATTTTATACTACATTTTAGGTTCCAATAATTTAGTGTATGTCATAGTTGTGTAAAATATATTATTTCAATATTAATGTAGTAGGTATTTCAAGTATTTCACGGAAAAGAAACCCCTATTCTGTTTGAATGAAAGTTGTTTTAAAATTCATAAGCGTAGCACAATTTTTTTTTCTGGATCGAAGTATCCAAGTTAAATACAGAAATGCTTAAAAAATTACATCAGTTACTTAAATTGTAGGAAACTACAAATACCTCAAATACCGAACCAAAAAATAACTTCTAAACCGACAGTCTGTGGAAAATATCTAGACGCACGCGTGGAAGACATAAAAACAATGGAAAGTTATAGTTTTGTTCAATAAATCAACGTACAATATAGTTGTATGTATATCTTATTATTTACACCTAGTACTTCTGTACTAGAATGATTGTCATAAAGATAAAAATACCTATACAGAGTGGAAATTAAACTCGGGCCCTGGAGGAAAACTACTTTAAATCCTTAAGCTAGCTCATTTTACTTAAAGAAGACATTCCTTTATTTTGGAAAAGAAACAAATCTGCATTAAAAGATTTTTGAAAACTCACTTGCTTCACCCGGGACTCGAACCAACTAAAATTAATAAAAAAAAAAATAAATAAAAAAAAATAAAAAAAAAATAAGCACTCCTTATTTTATTATACTAATCGGTAGTATTAATATTCAGGATAAACTTTCTCTAAAAAAATATTTGGTTACTGTTCACTTTTAACAGTAAAAGACACGTAACGGTTCGGTTATCTCTCCAACACTCAAAGACTTCGTATGAAGTACACGCTTACTAATTTATCGTTAAGTACCTTGTTGAAATCTTCGATAAGAAAATTGTTCAATAGTGGTAAAACCTCTGTGCACATTTCCTTCTTACATGATCCGAGGCGTTCAGTGAAGAAGTTTAAAAATGTAACGTTTGACTTTGTTTGTAATGCGGGACAATAATTTTAAAATTCGAACTATTTTTATCAACAGATTTTATTTAACCCTCTAATGCATAAGACAGGCAAAAATGCATTTCAAATTTGAACCCTAACAGCAGTCAATAGAGTCCAAAACCAATGAAACCATATTTGGCTTCGTATGCATTAGAGGGTTAAGTCGCGTTGCTTCACTTACGTAATTAAATTATCTTATAATGGCGTATCAAGAAAAATTCGATTTATTAGAAGCTTACTTTGTTTGCAACAAGAGCTACGATTTAGCTCTGCAGTGGTATCGCGAGAAGTATCCAGACAGAGAACAACCATCTAGAAAAGTTTTGTCTCGAATTGTGAATAATTTACTGACCGTTGGAAGTTTTAAAAAGAAGACTGGACGCCCACAGCAACAACATTTGGACTATAGCGATGTTGAGTTAAGCATTTTGACATACTTCGAGTGTTACCCGAAAGCTTCAAGCAGGGAAGCTGCTCAAGAGATAGGCATCAACCATACTAGTATACTTAAAGTTCTGAAAAAATACAAATACAAATGTTATCGAGATGGGCGATTGGTGCAGAAACTACATCCCGGAGATAGTGGCAGAAGATTACAGTTTTGTGAAAATATTCGAACAAAAATAGCTCGGAACCCAAATTTCTTGGACTGTATTGTATGGTCTGACGAAACAAATTTTAGTAATAATGGAATGTATAATGGACATAACAATCATTATTGGACTCGTCAAAATCCATTCCGTGTCCGTGAAACGAGCAATCAGGTCAGATTTTCGTTTAATGTTTGGTGTGGAATCAAAAGTAACATGGTTGTTTTGGTGCACATTTACGAAGGACATCTGAATGCAGCAAAATACATTGAAATATTGGAGCTTTTACAAAATCAATTAAACCTTCTACCAGAAGAGGAACGAAATAATATCATTTTTCAACAAGATGGTGCACCTGCCCACAACAGCAGAATTGCCAGGGCATACCTTAATGAAAATTTCAATGCCTGGATAGGTACAAACGGGACGATTAGATGGCCTGCAAGAAGTCCAGACCTGACACCCATGGACTTCTTTTTATGGGGTCATGTAAAAAATGTTGTTTATCAAACTTGCTATGAAACCGTTCAAGAGCTAAGGATTGCGGTAGAAAGTGTTATTAGGGGCATACACCACAACACTTTGCTGAAGGCTACAACAAATGAATTTCAACGACGACTAATGTTGTGTAGCCGGAACGACGGGGCTCATTTCGAACAATTTATCAGTTAAATAGTTTAAGTGTTACAAAATTTATAGTAAAATAAAGTTGATGTTAGATTTAACAATTATTTTTATTTTTAGGACCTAATGTTTGTTAGAGAAAGTTTATCCTGAATATTAATACTACCGATTAGTATAATAAAATAAGGAGTGTTTATTTTTTTTAATTTTAGTTGGTTCGAGTCCCGTGTGAAGCAAGTGAGTTTTCAAAAATCTTTTAATGCAGATTTGTTTCTTTTCAAAAATAAAGGAATGTCTCCTTTAAGTAAAATGAGCTAGCTTAAGGATTTAAAGTAGTTTTCCTCCAGGGCCCGAGTTTAATTTCCACACTGTATAAATCAACTTTATTCAAACATCTGTACTAACTAGTTCACTTTCCTCTATTAAATCTAGTGATTTTGAATTTTCTTGTAATTGGGTTCAAAATATTTGCTAATTACTTGGCATTGAGGGCACCAACTTTTCCACAATCTCTTTTTTTTGCTGACCTCTGCCTCCTAAAACATTTTTTTTGGTAATTCGTGCACTGTGTATTTTTTCTGTAAGAAGTCCACTACTTTTTATTCCTTATTCAAATTATTTTTATATAAAATACAGTCTTATATCCGTTTATGAAGAAAACTTCGACGACGTTCTTCAATAACAAATTCCTTAAGTTGTCATTTTTATAATTTTTCATCACATTTAGCTAGTGGTAGAAACTACCACAATTTTCGAATTTTACTCATGATATTATTTTCTAAACATAATGTAGAAATTATAAATATTAGATGTCATATACCAAAGAAAAACCTCGGACATAGGTGATCTTGGTCGTTTTTCTTTGGTATATGACATCTAATATTTATAATTTATATAGTATTAAGTAGTGTGACTACTGGAGAAAAATTAAAAGTACAAATCAAAATATTTAGTTAATAAATAATTTGATTTGTGTTTTCGCAATATGCTCATAATGTAGAAACTATCTGTTTTGCGCTATGGCGAGCATTTGAATGAAACCATTCCAGTGTTCTTTGCGTCTTTTCACTTTAAATAACTTATACAGCCAGGAAAACACTTCAGTTATCAGATAATAAGCACTTACATAACACTTCACGTATGTATACTAACTATGACTGACAAACGTATGAAAAAACAGCCAGATTCATTACTTGAATTAAAAAGGTACCACAGGACAATTTCTACCCGAAACTCAAATAAATATAAATGCAAGGTTTTGGTATCCTAATAAAATGAAAATTTCTACGCTAAAGTCAAGTAACTCCGCGATCTATATCAATATTTCTATGATAAAGTCAAGTAACTCCGCGATCTATATCAATATTTCTACGCTGAAGTCAAGTAACTCAGTAATCTATATGAATTTCAAGTATCTTTTGCAAGATACTTGATTTCAACGTAGAATTAGGGTATATACTTGTTTTTAGCGTAGGATACCCCGTTAAAAAAAGATACTTGGATTTTTTAAAGTTCTGTATTTAGAAAAATATTCATTATTAAAAAACATATTACATACTAAAAAATGCATTTTAAAACAGTGAATCGAATGGTGTAAAAAAACTTTTTTGATAAATTTCGAGATACTTGATTTCTGCGTAGGGCAGCCGTGCTGCCCATCATCAATCTTTTGTCACAGAATGGTCAGTGATACTTCAATCCCTTAGTCGACTCTTACGACACCCGCGAGAAGAGTTGGATTGGAGTGATGACAAATTTAATGTATTCTTAATGCTGTCCAAACAATATGCAAAAAAAAAAAAGCTATTTTTAAGTAACTTGTGATTATTTCGTTTGGATATAGCCGTGTGTGTGGTCACGGCAGTAAGAATGCTTTTATCACCTCCCAACTCTTCCCGTGGGTGTCGTAAGAGTCGACGAAGGGATTGGAAGTGTCAGTGACCATTTACTTATCGAAAATTGATGATGGACAGCAGCATCATTATAGTGGAGTAAATACTCAGCGTTTATGGGAATTTGCCTCCTAAAACGTCCATACGTTTAGATAATAGGAGAGGTCTTAGCCCAGCAGAGGATTGATTATAGGCTGATGATGTGATATAATTGGTTTATAAAGTTAGAAAACGTATTGTCACGACTCACGTTTCACCCTGAATTTACTACTAACGTTTCAGCGCTCAACTCGAATTTTGCGTCACCAAATATGTCACCACGAAAGAGACTCGACGCGATCAAATCCGGCGGAATAAATGAAACCTGACATAACCATACCGGACGAGTTGCTTCCACATGCGAGTTACAAATTCGATTTGGAACACGTCAAAAATAATCGGTTCCACCCATCGTTTCGTGTATCAACGTGCTCCATGGAAATAAAGTACAGGGTGAAACATGAGTCGTGAACAGTAGTAGTTTTGTGGCACTTAGTTTAATTACATCTACTGCAATCACCTACTGTTTCACTATTTTAATTTGTTTCCGCTTCCAAAAGGTTGTCTGGAAGAGATTGCTTTATAGTGAGAAGATCGCCTGTTGTGTACCTCTATGTATAATCGTCTGTTTTAACCATGTTTTCTTTTTTAATAAGGTGTGCAATAAAGAGTATTCTATCTACCTATCTATGTATATTTTATGTTTGAATGTTTACGTTGTGTTACGAATAAATGTTTTTTTCTTTCTTTCTTTTCTTTTCTAATACGTGTTTCTAACTCAATAAACAACTAACAATTGAATACCCCACAAGTTACTAAGAAATAGTCATTTTTTTGTTTTTGGTATTTTTTGAGGCCTTTTCTAATTTTTAAGTTGTTTTTCTGAAATGATAACGGCTATTTAATGTACCTATGTAAAACGTTAAATATCATAAATATCATTTAATTTTATACGACATGACAATATTGGCGTTATTAATTACTTAAATTTGAAGAGGTAATATAAATTATTCCATTAAATTGTCTTAAAAATCCTTTTGGATATCCTGAAGCCAAAAAATACCAAAACATAAGGGCAAAAAATAAATAAATTACTTGTCAACTTTTAAGTTGTGGGGCATTTCATTGTTAGATGTTTATAGAGTTAGACTAATGTTTCACCCTGTATTTTTCACTTACTATCTACTACTTTTTTACAACTTCTACTGTGTATCAGATTTGGGCTAAAAGCAATGCAATTACTCTTCTGATTACTTTTGTATATCACACTTACGTACACGTAGTTTTGGGTGTTTCGTACACATACAACTGTTACACCATACACTGTTTTGTATGTGTACTTTGTAATCTAGATTACAAATTTAGAATAGAAATTTGATTCAATTTTTATATTTCAAAAGACCAAAGCGTTACCATTATAATTATAAATCAGCAAAACATAATATTTTTACATTTTCCAATTTACAAAAGCAAAATTAATTAAGAAAAGTACGAGGAAAATGTTTCACGTTCGCAAATGATTTCCCGCTGGAAAGTAGTATTCAGCAACCCTCATTAAAATAAAAAATACATGGCCCTCTTTAACTTCCGTATTCGACCATCCGTGACCAATTCATAAAGTTCAGATGCGAATATGAGTCCATTTCGGTTGAGTAACACCGAGGGTCGAAGACTGTCTGCGGCTCAAAAACATGATTCCGGTTCGCTACAACCGTCATAATACCATGTTCTTTAAATGTCGCAATGTTAAAACAGATTACTAGTAAAATGTCCAAAATTACAAAAAAACTTATTTTCAGTACATTTACAGTACAATACATTTGTCACCACCCCAACTCCTCCTGCGGGTGTCGTAAGAGTCGACTAAGGGATTGAAGTGTCACTGACCACTATTTGATAAAAAATTGATGATGGGCAGCAGCATCATCATAGTGGACACATTACTGCGATCGCCAATCCGCTTGCCCAGCGTGCCGATTATGGGCATTTACCTCCTAATGCGTTTATACGCATAGTTAATAGGAGAGGCCTACGTCCAGCAGTGGTCTATCATAGGCTGATGACGAAAAACTGTATAAACGGCTTTTACTGAATTTTTCGATATTTGAGCCTTTTCAAAAACACTTCTATCGTATATTCGTCAGGTAAGCCTTTCACTTAGTAACGACCGTGCGCCGTCCTACATTGAGCACGCTTCCCTGCGCCTACGGCACCCAGAAACTACCCACACCCAAAACGTCTTAACTCACCTTCAATATCCAAGAACATAAGCTGTTATGTTGTACGGGGAACTCGCGCGGAAAAAGGGGATTTTTCCTTTCATGCAACGTATCTCTTGACCCTGTATGTATGGGTTCTGGGTTCTTTAGTTCGCTTGGCTGACATGGTGGACTGGATTGAGAACGTTCCTTTGCCGATAAGTGGAATAGATATTTTTGGTTTTCTAGAATACAATGCGTACGACTATATCGGTAGAAAAATATAAGAGTGTCAAACTTTTTTAAATATAGCTACAAAGTTGAACTGAATTTTAATAATTCATGTTTTTATGAGACGGCTGATTTTTAGGTTTCAGTAAACAATAGGAAGGAATATCTCTCTTTTGTTTACATTTTTTTTCCACCTGTGCCGATGTTTCTATGTCTCTAATCTAATCTTGAGTCTTCACTTCCTGGTTTCCACGAAATCTAACATTTTGTGCCTTATTTTTTTCTTTGTTCTTCGGATGATACATATATAATTGACAATGCAATATAATTTCACCGCGGCACAAATGCTCGTTTTTGGGGCCATTTTTAAGCTCTTATTAGATGTCGCAGGTACAAAAAGTAACAACAATAACCGGACGGTACCTAACCAAAAAAAATTATGGTATATAATATATTTAAAACTAAAAACAATCTTAAATATGAACCTTATAAAGTAACTAAGAATGCTTAAAATAAATAATTATCAAAATTTCCTCCCCTGGATAGAGTTACCTATCCACTATGATATTTGAAACATTTATAACAACGATAAATAAATAAAATTGTAGTAGACAAATCACATCACGGCAGAATGGTCAGAAAGGAGACAGGGAAAATATTGTTCCCGCCCAATATAATTCAAAGGTAACAAAAGGTGTCCAGAACATAAGAAAAGGTCATAATATACCTGATTCGTGTTTTCGCGGGAAATGTTTTTCCGAGACCTCGACCGCAGATAAAATCAGTGTATTCACTTCGTTCAAGCTCTCTCTATACATAATTCTGATCCTTTTTGCCTGAATTTGAAAAATACCGTGGAAAAAAAAAATTATGCGCAGGACACAAAAGACTCTTGTTGAGAACTCATGGACTTGGTTTTATCTTTGGTATAATTTACTTACTTCAGTTTATAATTGACATAATACACTCAATACCTACTCAACACTACTGTCACTTTTTTATTTTAATAATAATAACATAGATGAACGTAAATTATGAACATCACCATCCCCCATGACGAGAACCTCGTGAAGGCCGAGAAGGACAAAGCCAGTTGCTCACGAGCTAACCGACATGTGGGAGGTTCATTCGGCGATCATTGTACCGATAGGTAGTTGTTTCTGCGAACGGTCTCATAGCGAAGAGTCTCGATCAAGAGGCTCTCGCTAGGTGGTTGGATCAAGGGTCAGATGCAGAAGGCGGTAATCCTGGACACGGCGCGCATAGTTCGGCGGTTCCTCTCCCTGCAGCCCTAACCACCGGCAGCTTGGGCCCGCTCCGTTGCCGGCGGCACCCTTGGTTAGGTTTTTTATAATAAGTTTACATTTTTTGTACGTTTTATTGTATTTTACTTTTATAATCGTAATGTGAAATACTTAACCTAAGACAAAAGAAATAAGGGAAACATAAATGAACACATGAATAATTTGATATCACTCTGAATTTTAATACGCAGTAGCGTCAGTAATACCATAATATTAAAATTTTAGCCTCTTTTTATTCCCACGTTGGTTACAAAAAAAAATTATACAAATCATTATAAACTAAGGGCTGGTGCTACCCGGTAAACAAAAATAGCTATGTTGGGCAACACCGCTCTTCCTTCATTAACAAAATAGTTAGGTACACGAAGATTATTATTTAGTTTATACCATATACTTTATTTGTTTCATAAAACCAAGTGAATATTCTTTTCCTATGTAATCTGTGCCGAAGGCGTAATGTGACTGGGGCGAAGTGATACAAAAAGGATTACTTCTAGATTTATACCTCACGCTTTTAACATCAACGTATTTTCCTTTTAGGATTACGTTCCTCATTGTTTTCCTATACGAGAACCTCTTAAATATTATCGTAATCGGCTTTAGCTTTCAACCAATACTCTTTTATAGAATATACGAGAAATATTTTCTTGGAAATGAGTGGTGTTCTATTAATATTTAAAATATCACTACTAAATATAATTTGAAATAGGTAATGTTCAGATAAAGTTACTTTACTTCGTAAATAGTATGTTTTTGATTATAAATATTAATTGTCATACTTACACCAAAGAAAAATGCCGAGTTTATCAACACCAGAGGTGGATTTGAAGTTTTGAACCCATGTTCTCAGATTACGCGGCTGATGCCTAAACCACTCAGCCACTAAATCCTGGCTGTAAACATTGCAAATACTTAAGACTATCCTCATTGTAAATAAGACTGTTCTGGTGTTCGACAACTCGACGTGTCGTACAGGTCTGCGCCAACTGAAGAATGCCTTCGGCAGTTGCATTATATTGGTTTGCATTACATGAAAGTTGCATTAGCTATGAAATTGGCGTTTTTGGTCATAGACTTTAGTTGATACCTAATTTTATTATCGAAAGAGAAACTTAGAAGTCATTCTTTGAAATCTAGTGACCATAGTTACATTTTATAGCGGGTATTGTACGGTCGACGACAGGGATATGCTGAGCTGCTCACCAACTACTGACGGCGACTGTACTCTCACTCGCATATTTCTATTTATTCACGGGTTGTAATAAGCACCTAAGTAAAATTATTTGGGAGTCCCCATCGGCACACAAACCTCTTTAAGGTTTTAGCCAACGATGGGTCTTGTAATTTGATTATGTAATGTGTTTGTATTATTCAATAAAAAAAAATAAAAAAAAGATATATTCTTTGTTTTCAACAGTGCACTGTGTAACAAAGGTTTTTTCACACTAATAGTAGTTTTCTTCCCTTAAATAATATTCCAAAATAACTCTTGCCATATGTGCTGCCGGGTTCAATGGTTCATATGTTTGAAATATACAAGGTGGAAGTCGACGAGGGACCTTTACGGAAATGGGAGATAGTTAAGGTTATACTGAGCAACTTTTACTATGGGACCAACCCCGAAATCGTAAAAAAAAAGAATGACTTTCATACATTGTGTGTATACATGCCGTACCTTTTTGTATGGATAAGCTTTTTTTTTGTACGATTTCGGGGTTGGTCCCATAGTAAAAGTTGCTCAGTATAGCCTTAACTATCTCCCATTTCCGTAAAGGTCCCTCCTCGAATTCCACCTTGTATATAAATGTATGATAGCACCTTGTTTCCTGAATTAGAGATATTCAAAACACGCCCTAGAAGTGTCGAATATAACCGGTAAAATTTGATTTATTTTGATTTTGACATCAAAAAATATACACAAAATTCATTGTATGGAAAAATACTAAACGCCAATTTCATAGGTAACCTAATATTTAGGTACAATTATTGAAGTATAACATCTAATGGAATTTATATGTTGTTGTGCAATCACCTTAAACACTGAATGCGGAGTCTGGGTAAGTAATCTATTAAAGTAATTGAAACACATCAATCTGTGTCGTACACACATCTTCTTCAATGGCTCCAATCAATAATAGCCCTTATGTAAATGAGATAAGACACCCCTGCTGCCGTGAGATATGGCTTTCGCTTTCTGACGATCGTTCCCAGAGACATATGCTTAAATAGATCACGCAAATGCTTTGCATGATCATATAGAAATTTTCAGTACCGTATTTTAAATCACGGAAAAAATTCACACAGTCGTATACCTCTATCACTGCAATGGAGTCCATAATTAGAATGACAGAGAAAGATCGGATTTTTGTTGTTTGCTGTATGTGAAATAGTTTCATATGCATTAGTTAATGATTTGAATATTATGTGTTCGCGAAAAACCTCGTGCAGACACACGCTCTTAAACATACATATTACATTTATAGTATTTAGATGGTTTTGAATTACTAACTCCCTATTTTTTTGTCTTCTAGGAGTACATGGGTTATTTTAATATATTATTCATTGTATTATGGTTATCTTTACATTAAGTCCTTCCCCTCATTCATTTGCCAAGGCTGTACGTTAGTATAGAAAAGGTACACGTGAAATTTAAGGAATTTCAATAATATATGTCGAAAACAATAATATGTTTAAAAAAAACAACTCACCTATCATTTATCTCACAATACTCACTGCAAAATAAACCTGATTGTTGAAAATACACTACAGGTAGTCTATTAAAATACATATCTGCGACAGTTCCTCTAGGGCGCACATTTCAGAACATTACCGTTCTTTTTATGACCCTGTTTTGAAATGACGGTACATTTTAGTGTAACCTTTATTTATTCACGCCGCTTCAAAGGGTTTTTGAAAGAAGTGTATTTATTTTGAAAGAAGAGTGTTTATTTTGGAGGCTCTCAGCTTGATTTAAAGGATGAATGGAGATAATGAATTAAAAGATTTCGCTAGTGAGTTGACTTTAATATTTTAGACTTTGAGTATTTTCGAGAAGCTTTGTTTCTTGTGTTTAAGGTTTTGGAGGATAATTTTTTTTAAAAGAGAGAGAAATTTGTTTTGAATAATGATTACAATTTAAGTAAGTACTTAAAAGTGTCGTAATTTATAGAAATCGGCAACTATAGCGAATGGACCCATGGCTATGCATTCTCATGTAAACTGCCTCCGTAGATCCGCTACGTGCTACGAACGTAGCGGCTAGTAGCCATAATATCATCTACGGACGAAAACTAAAATGGCGTCATCGTTCGTATATCTATTCCATATTGCAGCCCTACCGCGAACTTCGAAAGTTTGGAGAATCTGTCTCTCTCACTCTAATGACGCATTCGTTGGAATGACAGAGAAAAATCCCCGAAATTTACGAATTTCGAGGAAGTAGGCCTGTTCGTCAGTACAAAACAAGAATGTAAAGTAACCTAAAAACTTGAAATTTTATAACACAAATTTCATTTTATCACCGACTTAAAACCTTAAACTATTTTTTTAGTTAAAATTATTGATATTTATTAGTCTGACGGCTTATTTCACAATCTCCAATTAAAGCTGTCAGATAAAAAATAACACTATCTCTTTCTTTCACCTGGAAGAATAAAGAGAGCGTATTATTTTTATCTGACAGATAGCTTTAATTGGAGATTGTGAAACAGGCCCTTAACGTAAAAATACATGCCAAAGTTTTTCACGATAGGTTTCAAAAGCGTCAAATGCCGAAAAGTCAGCCATATTTGTTTAAGCTTGTTTTATTTTTAGAGCATATTTTATTTTACGTGTCTGTCACTGTCTAAATAGCTGCTTCTTTAAACAGTGGTGAATATTCTATCCCATTCGCGAGATTCTTTCGTTCCACACTCGTGCTTAAATATTAATATTAGATTTTTAAATATTTTGATACATAATTTCACATTATTTACATGTGTAATAAAATTATATGAATCCCATAATAACAATACAATTTTCCGTGTCAGAAAATGCCTCTTTACTTGACTATTATACTCCATTTTTCCGAGCCATTCAAAACTTATACAATGGGCGGTAAGAGTCAATTTGTTTAGCGAAAATAAACTCTAATGCAAAGACTGAGAGTCAGCCGTTAACATGTGTTGTGGGGCGAATATTTAGTGTTATGGTTCTAGGGGTGAGCACTGTAAAACCGTACAGGTAGGGATGTTAGATGTATAGGGGAAAGTGAGGAAATTATGTTTGTTTGGTTTGCCACAATTAAAACATTTAACGACATATTTTTTGTGTTACGACTTAATCATATACACGTTTTCCGAACCACTAATAACCTCGCATATATACCGTACATCACATTAAAATATTTAACAAAACAATTAAATTTTTGTATCCACAATTTGTGTTTCTTCGTGTGATATACTACGTAGTAACACTATTATTGTTTATTGTATAAATAAATTATAAACATAATTCTGTAACATACTAAGGAAAAATACCATTGTCATTGGTGAACATGGTCGTTTTTCTCTGGCATCTTACAGTTCATCCTACATAAATCACAACTTGTTTGAAATCACGGTCCACTATAAATAATAAAAATCATTTTTGACACATGCCTTCCAAAACGCAAAGACTTTCTAATGCTTTTAACACCCTGTTATCTAACGCTCATTTTGGCGGCAAACTAAAACAGTGATGGCACTTTATATGTTTAGACGATTCAAATTTTATCTATAAAAAGTTACCTCAAATTATTCATTAGTAAAAGCTCTGGATATAACCATATAACTCATGCATTCTCTTTTTAATCGTCGTTAACGTATCTAGGTACGTAAACGACGATTAAAAAGAGAATGCCCTATTACTTACCGCTAAAGAGAAATCTAGGAATCTTTTTGTGTTAATTGTCACCTTTCTTAACTCTTTTTGATAATGTGTACAATTTTTTAATACAAATTAACCAACATACTGAAATAAGAATCTAAGCCCATTTCTGCTTCATCGTTGAGTAAGGCTATATTGAATGTAGTGTAAAAACGCTACAGAATAAAATTTTAGGGTGAAAATCGTAAAATCGCCCGAAACAATTTTCAAATGACATGAAATTCTAAAACACAGAAGTTAATTAAAAAAACGAATAAAGAGTTATATTTTGAGAAAATCATTGTTTCAATACACTGTGTGATCTCTAAGTGGCTCATTCCAGAAACTTTCAGTATGCCCTGTGTATAATTATACGGCATAATCAACGAATTCCAAGTTATTTCAGAATCGTAACCTGGCAACACACGACCCCGCCCGCCGTCGCCTAGCAACGGGCGCGTGCACGGATCGTTACGAACTAACTTCGTAACTTTTCCGACGGCTCACTTTCGCAACTTCGGAACTTGGCGCATTATCTGTGCGATGCATTTGTCAAGTGTGTGCGGATTTGCTTTTTTGGTATAAATAATGGGACAATTCTTAAATTGGTTTGTAAAGGGGTGAATCAATTTTTTTCGATACTTATTTTTGCACTTGACTGTACACCATATTTAAGGAAAACTGTCGAGTGCTACCATTCGCTAACAAACTGTGAAGCAGTTTGTCGAAATATATATTGTATTTCCTGTGTTTCGTTTGTTGATTAAATAAATAAAAAAAAATATGTAAACAATCTTTATTCAATAGGCTGTTTAAACGAATAGACAAGGCGATATTTATATTCGCTCAGCGGTGAACTATAAATATCACCGTCTCTTTTAGTTACACAGGAGAGCTTATCTTATGTTAATTTCTATAGCCATAGCTCATCGCTTCATCGCTCGCGGTGGGACCAGTGCCTAAACCGTCTTAAATACTTTTCCTTAAAAACCCCATTAACAAACAGATTTACAATGAAAACAAAGCCAGAAAAAACAAAGGTATATTGTTTTTATCCCGAAATAAAGGAAGATTCTTTTCAAAATTCTTCCTTTCACAAGCCTAATTTCTGTTATTTTATATTATCCTTTGATAATAACAGCATACCTCAATAATCAGGTATTTGATGAAAATTGGAACGCGGAAAATCGGAAAGGAATTCCAATAGGGAATCCATGCGACGACGTGGCGTTTAGCCGTAGATTTCTACGCATAGATGCCGCAATAAAATATGTTAACCTCGTAAGACGCACCATAGTTTAGTTATTTTCCCTAGTTTTAATTTGAACCTGGTTTATGTGTAAATTGGTAATAATTTCGTTTGTTTCAAAAAACAATGAAACAATAAAATCTACTTTAATTGGTTTATGAAAGATTCAAATTGGATTGCAACAACTATGTACAGTGTAATGTGCTTTGGGTCTTACGAGCTGCCTGCATATTTGATTTTGGTTTGTGATGGTCAGAGTTGGGAAAAAGTAATCGGATATCAGATAGGTATTTAGCAGACATTTTTTTGTTAAGCTATAAAAAATCAAAAAGCTGTAATATATTGAGTCTGATTACCTTGACAAGTTTTAATCTGAATGGCAAAACAATTCGCAATAATTCTTCCAGTAAATACATTTAAAAAAAGGGCAATACCTAAGACATATTTTTGAATTCTTCCATTCATGTTACTCCAATTGTATTTTATCCTTGGATCTCGTTATTTATCATTTAGTTGAATAACTGAGTAGCTTTTCATTCACTTTGCTGAACACAATAGCTAAATAGCATGTATTTTTATTAGGATATTAAGGTACAGAAATATCCGAGTATCGTAAAAATAAGAGCGTCGTATGCTCCATCTAACCTGAAGTGATCTACGCTTATAGGCACAGAGTCGCGAAGTAAAATTCATTGGAACACATAAGTAGGGAAACGCAATGTAGCGCGAACGTGCGCCGCTATACAATGGGTGGCTTTTACACTGAGGTCCTAGTATTTGATTCGACAGTATGCGAAAATACGTAATTGTATATTTCTCAAACATGCAATGAAATATTGTCTTTACGTTCCTTAAAATAGACTCAGAAGTATAGCTTTTAGGGCGCAGTAACTCACTGGGATGAAAATGGAATTTCTTAACACTTTTTAGGCCTAGGCCTGCAACGTAACTTTTTTTTTAATTTCGTCAACATTGTCATTGTTTTTTTGTATTTCTTTGTATGTTTGAGAAAAGCACTATACATGCCTCGTCGTTAAAATGGATTCCCGGCCTCGTTACCTATCCGGCCTCGCTCGCATTGCCCTTAGGGCCTGGCCACGATATTAGTTCTAAGGCGACCGGCGGCGAGCGAATCCATAAGTTAGAGCGAGTGACCGGTATCGGACCTCCCTCTTGCACGTATGGTTTTCCGCCCCGCCGGTCGCCTTAGACCAATGTCTTGGCCAAGCCATTACAGTATGGTCAAAGGCGCCTAGCAGAATTCACAGATTGCACACAGGTACCTAAGAAATTCGACTCTGTCCGCTGAGACCGGATGGCAGCGGGGCTTAGACATCAGCCACGAAAATTAAGAAAATGGGTTCGTGGGATTCGAACCCATGTCATGGGTGAACCTAGACTTTATCTTTGGTATAAGTAAGTAGGTATGACATTTATTTAGAATTTTCTGGAAACTTTCTAGTACGTTACAGAGCTTCCAGCAAATGTATTCCAAGACTAGAATGAACGGAAATAAGTTGAATGTGAGGGGCTTTTTAGACTCCTAGTACCGCGAGCGACACTATGCGAAGGAAATTACGTACTGTAAATAAATTTACATTTTATTTAGAAAAATTTAAGTCTCAAAGAGTTTCTAGTGATATTCAGAGATAAGCAGTTGTTCCAGATAGTTCACCTACAAAATAAAAAAAATATCGGGGTCACTATATAACAGAAAATTTTTCTTTCGGAAAATCTGATGTTGAACCCATGATAAAAGTTTATCATGGGTTCAACATATGACCTCAAAATTAACTCTCCAAAATTTATCAACTATAAACTTTATCAACGTTTTCCCAACACTCAATACTCAATCGTTATTGCACCTATAATGTGGGTTACACAGTAATTACAGATACATTATAACCCTGTTGGGCACGGCACGCTTTGTTTTACACATAAGTATAAAGATTTTAACTAGGTAAGAAGTTACTATGGATACATAATTCTGTTAAAAACAATTTACTATTATGTCAAACCCAAAAATGGCTTCCAATCTCTTAACCAGATTAAAACTGAATTCAATAAACATTTACTTAACTGTTATCGATTCTTTAATCGAATAGCGGCTCCAATTTTCGAATTAACGCCCCCACACCAAATGTAAACAAAGGGTCCCTACTGCTGTTTTAAGATATTATGTACTTTCGTTCGTATTGCTAGAGTATCGAGCAAACGCTAAAATATTTTTTTTATCGATTTAAGTGAAACTTGTTTTAATATTGTGAGGTCTAGTACGTTACAGAACTCCCAGCAAATGTATTCCAAGACTAGAATGAACTGAGATAAGTTGGATATGAGGGGCTTTAAGACTAGGAAATTATTTACGTACCTACTGTAAATAAATTCACATTTTATTTTGAAATTTTTTAGTCTAAAAGAGTTTCTAGTGATATTCATAGAGAAGCAGTTGTTCCAGAATGAGCGAATGCTCGTTCCGTTCCGTTCCGAACGTGTGGGCTTAATGTGACAATGTTCAAATTTCAAGTTTTTTTTTTTTTATATTTATTTTCAAAACTACAATTTATGTACATAGATTAAATCTAACTAATCTACTTAACCTAACCTATATCTAAGATTGGCCCTTGTGGCATTGTACCGAGGATGCTGGCGGCATTTCCTCGCTGTACCTATCGCAATATTGATGCGTTGTGCGAGGAAGTCGCCAGCAAATGTTTTCCAAGACTAGAATGAACTGAGATAAGTTGGATATGAGGGGCTTTAAGACTAGGAAATTAATTACGTACCTACTGTAAATAAATTTACATTTTGCAATTTCAAGTTAACAAGGCAATTTTATTTATTACAATGAACATACATTTTTAGTTACAAACAAAACATACCTAAAGTTCTAGTCAAATAACCCGCCCCGTGTCATCCCTGGCGCAAAAGTGCCCATCACGCTCGCGGCATTGCCACGCTGAATCGCGATTGACAATTTTTGTACCAGGAATGTCCCGGAGCGAGGGTCAAGACCTCTCTGTTGTAAACGCCGCCCAATCTCCGCGACAAAAACCTTAGCGTCTGACCCCCAACAACCAGACGTCTCCACAGCAAACTGGACAAAAACATAATTATCCAGCACCGAGTACTTGTCCCTCTTTCTGGCGGCTGCCGCCTCTGCAGCTGCTGCTGCAACTCTAGTGGTGCGACCCAGGTGCGAGGCTGCAAAAGTGCTTACGCAAGTTGCGTCCCAGAGGAGGCACTTACCTGGCTGCCAAGGCACCAAAGTCACACCATCAGGTCTCTTGCCGTCCGTCCGACTGAGACCAGGGGGAATTTCAAGTTGATAAAAGTGTAACATAGAACCTTGTCATATTGAGACAGAGAAAGGTCGATACACTATAGATTGCAACGTTTCCTCCTCATGACAGACCAGACATGGTCAATGCCAATTAGAGTATTAGTTCAAGTTTGTATTGTTAGGCATGTTACCGCTTTAGTGCTAACACGTCTCGAAAGATTTCCATTACATCATAGCTCCTTACGTCGTCGTACATTGAGGCATGTAGATTTTTTTTCTTTTTTTTTATAGTGGCACAAGAAAGTGGCTCCACTCCTGATCGTAAGTGAAAAGTAGAGCCCAAATCGCGGCAACGAACAGGAGACGAGCAGATAAAGAAGCACCATATTTTATTCTGTAAAATAATCAAGTAATGGCGCAGAAATTTTAGGTTCATGGGAAACGAAAATTATTTGCTGAGATCGCGAAACGTCTGGTTGACGTAACTAAATCCGAAGAGCTGGCGACTTCCTCGCACAACGCATCAGTATTGCGATACAGCGAGGAAATGCCGCCAGCATCCTCAGCACAATGCCACTAGGGCCAATCATAGCAATAGGTTAGGTTAAGTAAATTAGTTAGATTTAATGTATGTATAAATTGTAGGTACAGTTTTGAAAATAAATACGGTGACGTGAGACTCAAACATATTTAATTATTTATCAAACGTAAAAAAATATTTATGTTTCGATCCATTTAAAGGATCTTCTTCTTGGAGTACCCGCGACCAAAGCCCGACGTGTCCATAACATGTCGAGCAATTATCGACTTAAATTACGTGAGTAACCAGTTTGATAGTGATAAATATTTAAATAAATATGGTAAAAAAAGTATCTTTTCATTTGTATTTTGTTCAGATTTGTATCGGATACTAGTGCATTTTCACGTTTTAGGGACACCCATTTAGCGTGACATGCTCCGTTAAATAAAAAAATTGATCGAAAAATATTTAAAAAAATAGTTATTTAACCCGTTCCGCGTGGTGACAGTAGATCGATAATACATTTATCACCACACCAAGTGTTTTGCGTAGCAGTAAGAATCGACTAAGGGATTGAAGTGTCACTGACCATTCATTTCTTGATGATCGATAATGGGAATTAGCGGCGTCATGTATCCAACACAGCAATCGCCAACCCGCTTGCCCATCGGATCATTCATTGAGAAGGCGAGAAGCAATGAGTTATCTCTTGTATCTATCTCTGTTGTTGTAATTCCTAGGGCAACCCGGAGGTGCATAGGGCCTCCACAAGATCCTTCCACGTTTTTCTGTCTCGAGCAACCTTCTTGGCTTTGCTCCAGGTCAGACCTACGGCTCGCAATTCGCTCTCCACGCTTCTTTTCCACGTGTGTACAGGGCGACCACGAGCTCGTTTTCCACCTTGAGGCCTCCACTCACAGGCGATACTAGCGAGGTTCGTTGCTCCTCTTCGAAGAGTATGCCGGATTCATCTCCACTTCCGCTGCGCTACTTCTCTCTGTGGCACTTGCAAATTCAGACGTAAGTACGACAGGGAGGCAATATGTCAATCTGGTTAGGGGTAGACCCTCAAACTCAGGCCAAAATAAAGCGAGTGAAGAGAAAGGGCCGCACATAGATCGGTGACCGAAAATGTATGAATGTTATTTCGGCCTACGAATGTTTTCGAAAGAAATTTCGATACGATTGTCTCGGCTTGCTCCTCTTAACGGAATATCAGCCTCCGTTCGGTTGCATTCCCTTAATTCGATTGGCCAAACCAATATCTAAATGGATGCTGAGGCAGTGGCGATCTGAACCGGGAAATTGAGAGTGGCATTAAAATATCTGCCTCTGTTACTATGGGGAGGGTATTGGAAATTGAACCATTATACGTCTGTTAATGTATTAAAAAATAAAAGGATTATAAAATACATGCGTGTTGTTGGTACGTTGGTAGTAAGTTGATGAATAACTTGGGTAATGCATACTTTTTTTTGGAAAATTAACCTTTTACATTAATCGGTCTTTATTTTCAAAACTGTTGAATAAATATACAAAAATTACATCTAAGTACTTTGACTAACGTAGCCAATATCTTAGATTGGCCCTTGTGGCATTGTACCAAGGATACTTTTAATATTTTTGAGGAAAATAATTTATTTGAATTCGAATTTGAAAGCCCGTTCATAGAGTTCAAACGTACCAATATTAATGCAATGTTCTAGGACTAGTAGTTAGTAGTCACGTTTATAAACGTTTTCACATTTCATAACTTCTTAGCACATTATTATATATATCGTCACTTGGTACCCACATTACAAGTCTTAATTGAGCTTACCGTGGGACTAGGTCGATTTGTGTTCCAAGATATTTATTTATTTATTATTTAGCACTGGGTTCAAAGGCTGTACCTACTACGGGTACTAAGACTTATACAATCGTAGACAAAATTATATGACCTATGTCATATTCTTATCTTACTTACTAAAGAAAAAGGTCAAGTCAAGGGCTTGTCGGGTCATGCTCAGTGTAGTGTTCCGTAGTTATTCGAAAACGGCTGGGCTGATTATGTTGGAAGTAGTTTTATTTTAAAGTTTTTCATGTTTTGGACCCATGGATCAAAGATTAGAGGTGGAACAAGAAATAAGAGCCCTTGAAATAAGAACCTACAGCTGAGGCAAACATCGAACCTCAAGTCTTCAGATTTCACTGCTAAAGTAATTACTCTAGGCAACCTGGTCTCAATGCAAGTAATTTCTCGAATATATGCAATCTCAGGCTCCTTTGACTATGCTCTACGAGCAATGAGTTAATATGTTTGCACCTGCAATCTTAATTGCATAGGGACCCTGGTATAGCGACAAACGTGTAGTGACGGCAGTTAGAACACATTTGTGATCACCCTAACTCATTCCGCGCCACAAATCACAAAATCAGAAAAAAATGTCTTTTTCATACATTTTCACCGAACGATAACGACATTTTGTATGAAAGACCCAATTTTGGAAAATTCTGGGTTAGCTCCGTAGTAAAAAATATTCAATATAACCTACCAAATCACCCCGTTCAAGGTTTTCAGTGGATAGTGTAACACTCTGTATAAGCTCTTTCAGTCAGGATTTGATTTAAAGAGTAAAAGCAAATAGTCAAGGCAAAGCAAACATCATTACCGTTAGTACTCTATGTACAACTCTGTGCCAGAATTTACTGCACATATTATCTCGAATCTCCACACCGCTCGTTGCATTCTCAAAACAGTCATTATCACCCATACTTTATTTTAAAATACCAACTCTAAAACTTCGGTGCAAAGTCGGTTTTCACGTAGCGAATTTAAATGTGATACGCTGTTGTGTTAGCAAGCGGTTTTTCCTCAGACTGTGTTACCATTGGTGGTGTGAATGAGTACCGTTAGAAATGTACTCAAAAGGTCTCATCAGCCTATCTCAGTCCACAGCTGGACGTAGGCCTCTCGTGTTAACTATGCGTATAGACGCATTAGGAGGCAAATAATCATAATAGCCACGCTGGGCAAGCGGATTGGCGATCGCAGTGTGACCACTATGATGACGCTGCTGCCTATCATCAATCTTTTATCAAATAATGGTCAGTGACACTTCTATCCCTTAGTCGACTCTTACTGACGTCACCACACGGCAAATTTATCTAATAGCGACTATACTTGCACCCTGCGACCATATATAACATGGACGTCTAACGCCAGCTCAAAAATGCCCCCAAAACCATTTGTGCAATTGTGCCAAGATGGGCAGGACATAGGGCTTTTCGTGACACCGCGCATATTTCGGCGCAACATCTTTGACAAATGTTTATAGAATATAGCCAATCAAAACTTTGATGGACCAATCACAACTCTTTTTAAATGGCGGTTTAAGTTTTTATAGGTTGACATTCAAATTCATTGCCGTGATGCATTGAAGATGGGGTGACACTTGTCAACTAAAATCCAGGACCGTTTTTGAAAGGCAATTCAGTATGGCGTGCGGCTTCCATGTTTTATTTGTTCGTAGCTTGCACCACAAGTACAAAAAACTATTTTCTGATATTAACGTTTTAAAATGAGAACCTCCATTTTACTACACTCGCGAGGGCGTTATAACTCATTTAGAGTTCACGTAAGTTTGTATAGGACAGTTTGTCTAGCTAATTAACTCCTCAGTTTCGAGATAAAGCTCATATGAATAAAACTTTTATGGACGTTTACATTTTAATGTACAGTTTTGTGATAAAGATATAGTTTCATATTAAAACGGCAAACGTGAAAGTTTTCATTGATACAAAGATATAATTTATTTGAAGAAGAAATATGTAACAAATACGTCAAAAATAAAATAAGGTGTACAACTGTACATAAAAATGCTCATAAATACCTAAATAATATAAATATCTTGGGACATCTTACACAAACCGACCTAGTCCCACAGTAAGCTCAATTAAGGCTTGTGATGTGGGTACTAGACGACGATATATTAGATAGATAGATACATATAGATACTTACATACATATGTCTATGTACCATACCCAAGGAACAAATATTTGTGATAAATAAATACACAAATAATGCCCTCGCCGGGATTCGAACCCGGAACCTCCAACTTTGTAGGCAGGGTCACTATACCAACTAGGCTACGGAGGCTGACGAAATATGTCTAGTAATATAAGTCTGTGTAATAAGTACGTCATAACCTATTTACGACTATAAGAGGATTCTTGTGATACATACTTTTGTATTTGACTATATGAGGCCGTCAAACAAAAAAGTATAAAAAGTACAATTTGCATTACAAAGGAAACTTGCATATTTGCCTATAAATATACAGGGTGGAGCATTCTAGGAGCGCTTTCTTGCGTAAGACGATGTAGTGGGCACTTATATTTGTAAGGTAAAAGCGCATTTCACTCCGTGCACTCGGCTTTAAAAGAGCGTTTGCATATTTTCTGCCGTCTTTTGACATACGGAGTGGATAGAATGGGGAAGTTTAGAAGGAATACGAAAGGTAGATTCAGGTTTTTTTATGTAATAGGAGGCAAACAAGCAGACGAATCCTCTCATGGTAACCGACTACCACTGTCTATTATATTAATTTAAACTTTCACGATTGTCACTCATGTTTTAAAGACAAACGGGTCTTAATCGCATAAATTTACGTTTTATTACTTCCTGACGTTTTGGGCATGACGTTGCACCCGTGGTCGCAGGCAGACTGGAGTTTGCAAACGTCAGGATATAATAAAACGTAAGTTGACTACCGCTTTCCATGACACCTGTAAGTATTGGCATTTGATATTTTATGGAATGACCCATGATACGAGCATGTATTTATTTGAATTTTAACCCTGGACCAGTTACGTAATCACTATGATGTGTCCACTATGATGACGCTGCTGCCCATCATCAATCTTTTGTCAAATAATGGTCAGCGACACTTCAATCCCTTAGTCGACTTTTACGACACCCGCAGGAAGAGTTCGGGTAGTGACAAATGTATTCTTACTGCCGTCACCACACGGCCAACACGTAATAGGCGCTAAGTATTGATTAATCTATGGAGGCACAGCATTATGGTCTTTGAGCAGTGTGTGTTGCCAGTAATGGCATACGGTACTGAAACGTGGTCGCTTACAATGGGACTCATAAGAAGGCTTAAAGTCACCCAAAGGACCCGAAGCAACGGAGAGGGCTATGAAGCGGGTCTCTCTCCGAGATCGGATTAGAATCGCTAAACTGAAGTGGCAGTGGGCGAGGCACATTTGTACGTAGAACCGATGGCCGTTGGGGTGGGAAGGCTCACGAGTGGCGGCCACGTGCAGTCGAAGGTGCAGCGTGGGTGGGCCCCCTACAAGGTGGACTGATGGCATAGTGAAACTCTGATGCGGGTGGAGCAGGACCGGTCATTGTAGCAATCTTTGGAGGAGGCCTATGTTCAGCAGTGGACGTCTTTCAGCTGATATGATGATGATGAGCATATGGTGCCAAAACACTCGTCTAAAGCTGATTCAAGCCCAAAATAAAAATCCTTTTACGAACGTTTGAGCATCAAACAAATCTATTAAGTACCTAAATAACGTCGCTTCTTTGATCTCCAGCGGGTTCTAATATTAACACGTCGAATGTTCTCAGCTATATTTAGAGGTAAATTTTACACACTTTTGCCGTATGGAATCTAATTTACTTGCTACCTTTGTGGTTTGAGTATTTTGGGGCGATAAAAGGTTGGTAATGACATGGAATGACGTGTGTCTTAAAGAAATGTGACAGAAAAAATCTAAAATTTTGTTTCATCGGATTTACTTGTCACGCCACCATATTTAGATTTTGTATTTGATTTTATGAACATAAAAATTACTCGCCTAAAGTAAGCTCAATTTAAACTTGTGTTGCGGGTATTTAAAGCTTGTATTTAAAAAAAAAAGATATTACATACATTTTCGCCTACTAATATCTCAGGGTTTGTATGCTACATCAGAATTTTTTCTCGAGTCGGATTTAGATCCCATAGTAAAAGTTCAAAAGTTCATCAATATAACCTTAGAATTAACCCTCTATAAAGTTTGGCCGGTAAATAAAAATCACCCTGTATAATATGGTCGCGACTGTATAATTTGTATCAACTATAAAAAAATATTTGTAAATTCAGGGCATAGTGAAGCGTAACGAAAAATTATACTTTTAAAATAAATGATGACCTAATAATAATTTATTTAATATATCTTTGGAACTTTCATTAAATTGAATGACTCTCAGAAAACTTTCTTAGAAGTCAACTTTATCGTGTCTCTTAGAAATAAGTTGGAACTTTCTAGACTTACCTATATGATTTCGTTAAAAGTGAAGGTTAATACGAAAACAAGTGGGCCCTAAAATTAATAATGAATAGAATTTCTGAGAATTAATTGAATACTGAAACGTTTATTACTTTTGAAATTATGAATTTATTCGAAGTAGCTCTATTTCAGAATTCATTTATTAATTTGATTTTAACTGTATTATTACATACTACATTACATACAACAAACAAACAGTAAATTTAAGATGCATTGTGAAAATAACTAGTAATTTAACAGAGTTCGCGGCAAATCGTCCATTTCAGGTTCAAAAGGTAACAATTATTCAACTCGAAATTGGCCAAAAACACGTCAACTAGGCATAAATTAAACAGCGTAATATAATGCTGAGTTTACACGAGCCAAGTGACTAATGCTGTGTATTCATTCGAATTCTTGTCAATCTACAAAGCCACGATTTTCTCGACGCGATAAAATAATAGTTTTACACGATAAAATTATCGTCTGTCAAACTGACTTTATCAGTAACAGTAGGAATAAATAGCTATATCCATCCCTTTTTTGAGTCAATAACATTTGGGTAAGAAATAAATCCGAAACCGAAAACTTAAGGAAAATTACCAGTATTAATTAACGTCCTGATGGCTAGATTATAATTAAAAAGGTTTCTTACAAGGCGTAATGCTGCAGTTGGTACTATACTGAAAATCGTAATGGTTGGTAAACTCGGTCGGTAGCGGGAAGGAACATCGTCCCTTTCCATCATGTATAAATACTCACGCGATAGTTTCATACAAATAGATTTAGTCTCATGGTATAATTATAAGCTCAATATGCTGAAACAGTATCATTTGCGTGAGAAGTAAAGACTTTAAAGAAATGAATGCATACTCAATTCATGTTATTTGCCGCTTTTTTTTTACTGACAAGCTGGTTGGGCAGAATAGGTACCTATAATATTCGTTTATTTTTTTGCCATGTCATCACTCTTAGTCAGCTGAAAGTAGGCCTCTCCTACTAACTATGCATAGCGACGCATTTAGTAGGTAAATATCCATAATCACCATGCTGAGTATGTCGTATCTACTATGATAATGCTGGGCAGCAGCCCATCATCAATCTTTTATAAAGAAATATTCATTAAAACTTGAATCCCTTAGTCGACTCTTACGACACCCACGGGCAGATTTCGTGATGTGACAAATATATTCTTACTGCTATCACCACGCCGCATAACTCTTTCAATTTCGCATGCCTATACAGTGTGGTTAGAGAGTTATAGACTTGTAAAAAAGAGTAGAAGTCATAAAATGGCAATACTGAAGTCACTTAGCGACAACTACAATACAGAGTTGCCATTTATAATTTCTTATCTAACTTGCCTGACTAAATGTATTACTTGTCACTTATTAGACTACCGCATGTTTTACGCGTACCATAAAAAAGGAAAAACTAAGTTGGTGTAGACGCGGCATAAGTCGTGAAATATGGGCACCCGTAAATTCCCGCTAGGTTTTAGCATGTTCCGTGGAATTACTCCTAACAAGCGGGCCACGGCCGGAGGTGCTAAATGTAATAATTCTTCGGTCAAGTACCTTGGGATGCTGGATGAGTTATTTCAGTTATTTGCGATTATGTTAAATGTCGTTGCTCTTTCGCAGCAGCGTCATAATAGTGGACATGTAACTTCGATCGGCGATCCGCTTGACGATTATGGGCATTTACCTCCTAATGCATCCATACACTTGGGCAGTGTTGGGCGAAAATTAACTTGAATAAGAATAAGAATAAAAACAGAAAAGTTATTCCTATTCAAATCGATTTGAATAATAATAATTCTTGTACTCGTTAATTGAATTGGATTGGTAGTGAATAAATCATGGTACTTTTATTTTAAATGAAGAATAAGATTCAGAATAACTATTTCAGAAAGGAGATTATTCTAACTAACGTTTTATTCAACTAACATGTTGTTTAGAATAAAATTAATTTTGCAGTGCACTAAATATTGTTTTTAGCGCATATTTGATGGTGAATCCCGGAATTCTTTCATGGTTAAATTAACCCTTTTCATTAATAATAACATCTTAAGTTTAATATGTCCACTTTGTTTACATGAGTCCTATACATTTGATGTCATAAGTCATACTACTCGTAGTCATACTTTATTGCTACAGCATGGTTACACTGGTTATCAATGCGAAGAAAAATACAAGCACCTAAGCATATACCTACGTTAAATTTATAAGATTTTATTAAAATAGCATTGTGGGTATAAATTAGACTAGAGTATACTTACCAGGGTTTCTTCCTGTACTGTGCGTATAAAGTTACAATTACCTACTCCGGCCACCCGCACTACATTATTATTCAGATACTTTTATTCAAAATTAAAAATAGTTAATGAATAATTGAATAGGAATAAGTTATTTTTATTAAATTTTCCCATACACAAATTATTCTCTCCGAAATTATTTGAATAAATTTGATGGGAATAAAATCGAAATTATTTTATTCTTACGAATTTTCATTCAATTAAAGAGTAGTGAGAATGATTCTTGAGTGCCCAACACTGCACTTAGGTGATAGAAGAGGCCTTTGTCCAACAGTGGACTGATTATGGGCTGATGATCTGATACTATACAAAATGATGTATTCCAACGCAGACCAATGGCGAGAAGTCCGTAATGGAAAAAAAAAATCTTCTCTTCACTTATGTTATCATAATATATTATATCATATTTTATTTATTTATGTATGATTCAGAATAAAAAGGTCGTGATGGATCGAAATGTCACTTTTCACGCAAATTACGCAAGTTGTAATTTTTTTTTGTGAAATTGTTTACAACAACGTACAAAATACATGAAAAATGAATCATGGAGCAAAGAACAAACATGTTTCTCAATGTAAGAATGCACTCAATTTTCTACACATTAACTTTTACAAAGCAAAAATACACAAGGAATTTCCATTCTTTACAATACAGTCAAGCTATTCGAATTTTTCTCAACAATTGTTTTGCAGATTCAAAAGAGGCCGCCGCTTCTAAAACTCCGACAAAGGCAAATTGAAATAGAGTTTTGAATGTAAATAATGTCTATGTTACCGTGCAAATCTGATCGTATAAAAAACGCCTTTTTTCTAGTTATAACTAGATTTACGTATTGGTTGGGTCGGGTGTAAACCCGTTTTAACAAGTTGATTTCACGGGTTTCAGAATCAAACGTTGAAAAAGGTGCGATAACAGTCTCAGATGAGAGCCCGACTTCAACCAATTTCTCCAAAATCATCAGACACTGCCTTGTTGGCAACGGGGCCATCTCGGGGTTTATACTCGTACGATAAAAAAGTTTGAAAATCAATTTACAATTCTTAAATATATTGAGTCATGAAAAAATCTGTCGGATTGAGTCTTTTTTTCAAATCTGTTAAAAACCGAAGTTTACCTAGGATATTCACTTCATATCATCAGCCTAACTCAGTCCACTGCTGAACTGTGCTGAACTATGCGTATAGTTAGACGCATTAGGATTTGCTGGTGGTAGGACCTCGTGCAGGGTCCGCCCGGATAGCTACCACCGTCTTACCCGTTAACCTGCCGCTAAATAGTTAGTACTGTGTTCCGGTTTGGGGGTAAGATAGCCCGTGTAATTACCGGCATAGAGGCAATCCATCTAAGTCCTCAATGTAGGCAGCGCATAGGCGATTTTTTGGTCACTATTTCCATGGGCCTCAGTTCCCAGTTGTCTACCTTCGTTACATAAAAAATGCTCATAATCGCCACGCTGGGAAAGCAGATTGGCGATCGCAGTTATGTGTGTAGTATGATGACGCTGCTGTCCATCATCAATCTTCTATAAAAGATTGGTCAGTGATACTTCAATCCCTTAGTTGACTCTTACGACACCCGCGGGAAGAGTTGGGGTGGTGACAAATGTATTCTTACTGCCGCATGGCAAATTCACGCTTTCGCCGAAAACCGGTTTTCGAATAACATCCTTAAAACAGCCAACAGCCTCGTCCAGAACTTTTACCTCTTCGCCGTTACGCAAGAGAAACGTCTGGAAATTTAGATATTTCGACGGCTTCAAATGGTCACTAATTGCAGGCGAGAAATGTTTCATGCAATTTTCGGTTGCATTTTAGTTCAAAGAAAACGCTAGATGTCAGGCCATGCGTAAAATACTTTGATATTGAGGAGTCGTATTCCTAAAATACGGTCTTTTTTATACCTGACGCTTTCTAAAAGCTTGTAACTTGTAATACAGGTGGAAGTCCTTATCTAATTTATAGTGTTAAAAACCGGCCAAGAGCAGGTCGGCCCATGCTTAGGGTGAAGACACATTTATCAGCATGCGTACGCATTTTGTCTAATAAAATTGGCCGTTTAGTATGAAGCGTGTAAGCATGCGTACTGTTATACGAAAACACTCGAGGTCATTTTAAAAATAAGTTTATTTCACTTAACACTACATTTACAATGACCTTAGATTATTAGGCCTTGAAGGCCAGGGCGACCCTCAAAGGGTAAGCGCGGACAATGTGTTACTTTGTGGTTGGAAGTAGGACTCGAACTGAGGAGGGGGTTATTGTGAGAGCTATTATAGACTTGAGGAAAGGGAAGTGCGGTGCTGGAGAAAAGCTAGATCAGCCAGAAAGGGTGCAAGTAGGATTAATAACAGTACGCGTGCGGAAAGCTGGATGCTGTCTCATACTAAACTGACATTTTCTATAGACAAAATGCGTACGCATGCTGATAAATGTGTCTTCACCCTTAGTGTCGGGTTTCGTAGTTATTTAAAAACGGCTGGGCTGATTATATTCGAAATAGTTTTCATTTTATCGTGTTCTATAAGCCTATAACTGATGATTTATTCATATGTTTGGAACCACGGATCAAAAAAAATCGGAAGGGATCCCTTCCGATTTTTTTGAGACATTTTTTTTAACTCTTAAGCGGTTATCTCCGAAAATATTGACTTTAAAGAAAAACCTTATTTTAGGACCCTTATTCTTAAGAAAAACCTATTTAATGATTCCCCGCTCTATAGGATTATACGTTTAGGAGAGGTACCAAAAAAAACTCTTACTATGTTGTCGCCGTATATATTTATAACCAAGAATCGAATTTTTCGATAAACATACAAATAAAATGCCCTCGCCTAGATTTGAACCCAGAACCCAGCTTCACAGGCAAGTTGGCTACTACTACTGTGGTGGCTAAGATACTGGTCTCACCGCGAGCTAATAAGCTATGAACTATGGGCTATAAACATGACTAAAAGATACGCACTGCCGCGTGAAAAGTGACGCGGCGATACTCGCCCGGCGGTGATAGCTGATAGCTGGGCGAGTATCGCCGTGTCTCTATTCTTTACACGGGAGTACGTATCTTTTGTTCGTGTTTTTAGCCGATAGTTCATAGCTTAGTAGCTCGCGGTGAGACCAGTGCCTAACTACAACAAACAATTATTCATATTCGCGGTTAGTTTCAAGTTACTTGAATTGAATAAGCTTTGAGCAAACAAGAGATTGTAGTAAAGTTAGTATAAACTCACTAGCTGTTTCCCGCGACTTTGCTTTCATTTGGCTAACGCTCAGGGGTACTAATGGAATTTTCCAGAATAAATCGATCTATTAATGATAAGCTGATAAAATCTTGAAAAGGTAGGTAATACGTATAACAGGGAGTGGAGGGATCTGGCACTTGATAGGGACTATTGGTGGAAAAGAGAGGAGGCTTTTGCCCAGCAGTGGGATAATAAATAAATAAGCTATAAAAAGTCTGTAGGTAACTAAATAAAGATCATATAGAGTTGTATGTGAGTGCTACCAGCGTATTCATAACTTGACGTTGTATATACTCTTTACATAATTATATTATATTTAAGTATATTTTCTAAATGTAATTTAACCTTATATCCCTTAATATTAAGAGTAGAAGATAAATTAAACTGATTATTTTATTACAAATTACTTTATCATAAGATATTACGATAATAAAACGCTTAGCTTTCACGAATTAATTACTTCTAGCGTCAAAGATGACAATAGAAATTAACTTTGTAATTTTCCGCGAACTGAAGTATCCATGAGAGGAATCTTAGAAAAGTCACGTTTTGCTGAATGTGCAAAAGAATTGCTTAAGTGACATAAAAGGTGAAAAGTTAGTTATGTGAAGCTAAAATAATTTGTGGGCTTTATTAAATGTCATAATAATAATAAAAACAAGGGAGATTCTTACACGAATCGATCTAGTCCCACGGTAAGCTCAATTAAGACGTGTGACAAGAGAACCAAGCGACGACACTATTATATGCCAGATAGATATAAATACATAGACAAACTCGACGAAAGAACAAATGTGTGTGAGTTTAGTACCGTAACCGTCCCACTTTGTCGTTTGCCATAAAGCCGCTTTGTCGGTTTATTAATATGAAGATACAAGTAAATCTCGTCTTTATGGAAAGCGACAAAGTGGGACGTTTTACTAAACACTAACACAAATATTTGTGACAATAAATACACAGATAATGCTCTAGCCGACATTCGAACCCGTATCCTTCTGCTTTGGTTACTAAAATGTAGCCTACGGAGGATAAAATAATAATAATAAAAAAATGGGACATTCTTACATCAATTAATCTAGTCCCACGGTAAGATTAATTAAAGCTTGTGTTTTGGGTAGGTACTAGCCCACGATAAAATATATATAATAGATAGACAGAATACGAGTAGAATTATTATATAGGTTTTTGAAGAGTCAATCGCAGTAGTGTGTCCACTATGATGATGCTGCTGCCCATTATCAATACTAAATAAAATTGTTAGTGACACTTCCATCTCTTAGTCGACTCTTACGACACCCACGGGCAGAGTTGGGGTGGTGACAATTGCATTTTTATTGCCGTCACCACGCGGAGATGACTAGAACCTATTATACCCATCAAAACGATAAATATCAATTTAACCCTCACATTGTACCGTGAAACAAAGTTAATTTAAAAAAATTTCAGCGGTCGGAAAACTCTTTACAGTGAAAAATATGTAAATTGTATTCGTTAACAACTACCGGTGGCGAGCCGAAGGACATTCACAATCTCTCATGTTGTTTTGATATGATATTCGAAGGGTAGTATAAGAATAAGAATGGTTTATTTGGAGCCATACAGTACAGATCAATATATAGAAGTATAAACAGTAAGGATTTGAACACCGAAAAGGATGCCACCTGCGACCATATATAACATGGACGTCTAACGCCAGCTCATAAATGCCCCCAAAACCAATTGTTTAATTGTGCCAAGATGGGCAGGACATGGCGCTTTTCGTGACACCGCGCATATTTCAGAGCAACATCTTTGACAAACGTTTATAGATTAAAGCCAATCAAAACTTTGATGGACCAATTACAACTACTTTTAAATGGCAGTTTAAGTTTTTATAGGTTGATATGATATCACCGTGATGCATTGAAGAGGGGGTGACATTTGTCAACTAAAATTCAGGACCGTGTTTGAAAGGCAAATTAGTATGGCATGTTTTATCTGTTCGTAGGATGCCACTCAGCAAGTTAGCCTGTGTTGTGTCAGACGTCAAGACGCTGGTTTTCAGGGCAATCGAACTAAAGAGATAGTATAAGTCCAATACTGATATTAAAAACTTCCTTATCACTTTGTCTATAAAAAAACCGCATGAAAATCCGTTGTAGTCTTAAAGATTTAGGCATAAATAGGGATATAGGGACAGAGCAAGCGACTTTGTTTTGTACTGTGTAGTGATTAGTGCATGGAATATTAATTTTAATAAATCAACTTACGTGTGTAATATTTTAAAGTTTTTGGTACTTTTGCAATAAGATTAAGTATACTCATATCTACTATAGTATCGCCCACAAATTATCTGCTTTGCTTTCAGGTGGACTGGTAGAGAATGCCTCTTGGCATTTATTTCGATTACGATTTAAAGATAAATAATCTTAAAGCCTAAGTTCAATACTTATTGAACTCAAATGAAATCGTATGCGATTTTATATTATCACTTATTAACACCGAAACCGTTTTTCTTGAAATTCAGTGCTTAATTGTCGTTACAAACCTGACTGCAACTAAGCTTTTTTTTTTAATCTGACGGTAATTGAGTGAAAACCTCAGATACCAGAAATCTCACGACACTCGAAAAAAGACCAACATTAGAGTTATTGAATATCCAACCAACATTTTAAAAGTCTGAACAAGTCTCTCATAATTTTACAAAGTGTACAATGAAAAATGTAAATCATTTCCGTTATTGATGAAAAGTTAATGGAACAAATGCTGGTATCAATGATAAATTGTCTGTATTGCCTTTATAAAGAATATTATTGCAAGTATATCGAATATTACTGGAAAGCTGCAGAGTATGATATCTGAAACGGACATCGAAGGCTCCGAGCGGCTTAATTGTCATTTACAGCGTACGGACAGTTGGTGGCATTTGTCACATAGGCGTCCATGGAGTCGACTTATAGTTCGAGAAATATAATTTGACCGACTGTTATCTTACTTACGACCTTTTGTTTTGCATTAACACTTACTAGACAATCAGCAGTCGTGCACTTTTATATTGTTAATGACGCAAATCAAAAGGTCGTAAGTGAGATAAGAGTCGGAGAAATAATATTTCCCGAACTACACTAATTAATTACCTATTCCAATTTCTGCATTTTTAGTTTACAATGGAACACTATTATAATTTTGATTATGATATAATTTTTGATGATAATAATATGTTTTTTCTGTTTCAATATAAAAAAAACGTAATAATAGTTACGTCGTTAGAGCTAATATATTTCATTCCTTTATTATTATGAATATTCCTATAAAAGTTCACGTACAGTACACGGCAATTTTATGTAGGTACCTAAATAAATAAATAGATATATAAATAAATAAATATTTTTGGACATCTTTACACAAATATACCTAGTCCCACGGTAAGCTCAATTAAGGCTTGTACCCACATCACAAGCCTTAATGGAGCTTACCAGGCGACGATATATATAATAGATACATACATATACTTAAATACATGTCTATGTATGACCATGGAACAAATATTTGTGATAAATAAATACACAAATAGTGCCCTCGCCAGGATTCGAACCCAGAACCTCCAGCTTCGTAGGCAGGGTCACTACCAACTGGGCTACGGACGCTGACCTATATATAAATAAATTATTTATTCATTCAATCATAAAAATAAGTACTTAATATCGCCTCCACTGATGATTTTTTTTAATTGACCCAGTTAATGATAATAATAGGGTTAATTTTTTTTTATGATGTAGTGACCATTTTCGGAATAACCCCGAAGCTTCATAAATAGTACCTGAAACAAGATAAATTGTACGTTAATACCATTGTAGGACAAGAAAAATATTTTTGAACGCAAATAATCGGTAATATTTTCTTAACAAAGCTTTTTTAAGATTTTTGGGGAGCGCTAAGAAAATATTACCCTAGTTAATATAACTGTTTATTAAATAATTGATTATTTAACATCAACTAGATAATCAGAAAAGTAAAGTCTCTTTTATGTAGATTTTCTACACTGCTAACCGTATAATCTTATATATTATAAAAAAACAACTGTTTAATACAATTACAGATATTAATGCCGCCAGCATCCTCGGTACAATGCCACAAGGGACAATCTTAGATATAGGTTAGGTTAAGTAGATTAGTTAGATTTAATCTATGTACATAAATTGTAATTTTGAAAATAAATATATTTAAAAATTACAGATTGCCTTAGGTACTTCTTAGCTTAATCTATAACATTCTATATTATTAGGTAACCCCCTTATTCATAAACGTTTGTTAACTTAACAAGCCGTTAATAATTGTTTGTCCCTTTTGGTTTTATGCACACATTGTCAGGGACAAACAATTATTAGCGGCTTGTTAAGTTATGTAATCGTCAAAGGTATTAAAAACTACCGGGCCGGGATTCGAACCCGGAACCTCCAGCTTCGTAGGCAGGGCCACTTATAACGAGGCTGACAAAAAGATTTGTATTTACCTGAAATTGACGTGATTTACAAAAAAAAAAAATATGTGACTTTTTTATAAGCGAAAAGAAACACATTGTATAAATGATTGAAATATCGCTCTATTCACACAAACACGAAGCAACGAGGAACCAGTAAAATAAGATAAGAACCGTTTTCCTCAGAAATGTGCCTCCGTGCCAATATTCCCACTATCTAGATTCAATATAGGAAATTCTACGGCACGCTGCGGCATGCTGCATTAAATACTGACTTTTCATTTTATTATGAAATCTGCGTGATAAAATAGATGAAAATTACAGGTTACCTTTAGAATTTTCTGTTTTTAAATCTGCAACGAATTCTTTGAGAGAATTTCTCCAAAAGTTTGTATATTTGTATCACGTATTCGATACTAATAAAAAATGGTAGGTTGGTAGAGTCAATGGTTAGCTGAGCAAGGTCCACCACATTTCCCAAAAAGTCCCAAAATGTTTGTAGGAAATATTCCTTTTTTAATATACAGTAATCGGGTAACAAAAAGCAAACTTCTATACAAACATTCTGTGACATTTTGGAAAATGTGGTGCATGTTGCTCAGCATCATTAACTCTATCAGCCTACCAATTTTTATCAATATCCAAGTCGTGATCCAAATATACAAACTTTTGAGAATTTCTCTTTAAATTTTTGGTGGTAATAGCAGGAGGTTTCACAGTTTGTGCGTGGTTACAAGGTTCAATTTCGTTTGTAGGCAAATAGTGTAAGTACAAATTTGTTTCGTACCTAAACGGGCGTTTTCACAAACCGTTGTTGGAATCACCTTGTCATTTAATTTGGTTAAGTTTAGGCTTATTCGACTCAGACGCACGAGCTCATTTGATTTTGTTAGGAGGAAAAATATGTGCCATAATTTTCATACAGTTTTCATTCCTTCCTTTGAACATCTATGAAAAAACGGTATCGTAATGGAAAAAACATGTTGGGACATTTTTTTTCTCCTATTAGAATCGAAATAGCTCGTGATTCTAAGTAGAACAAGCCCAAACTTGTCCGAATTAATATCAAGATGATTTTAACAACGGTTTGTGAAAACGCCCAAATGACACTTCTGTGAAAGAGTGGATTTCCTTTACATACTATTAGGTATTCTGTGATACTTTAGCTACCAATAAAACCTCTAATTTAACAAATAACAACGACACTGAACACGCGTTTTTTATGTCAGGTTAAGGTTATAACTTTATTATAATAGTGGACACCATTATTTAACAGTTCTATAAAAAGATTAGTACGAACTAGGCTTTATCGTATTATACTCGTACGACAAGGGTTCCCAAGCTTTTTGCGTGCCTCCTTTGGACACAAAAACTAGTCTAGAACTCCTAATACACAAGGCCTGACTAGATTAGGCTAAAATGGTTGTCCTTAATTATGTTCTTAGTAATGGGTAATAAATGTTAGGAGGAGTAGTAATTTTTGAACGAAATATAACATCGAGAGATCAAATATTCACCCTTTTATAAATCTCAATAGTGTGATCTGAAATGAATAAAATGAAAACGAATTGATCATACATTTAAATGATTGCTTAATATAGTATCGCCCTCTTCCAGCTCCGTGCATTATAGGTACCAAATCTTGACATTTCGAAAGCAAAGTCGCACTTAAAAATTCGCGTATTTGCCTTTTAAATGTGCCAGCAATTCCAGCTGCTACTTAGCTTGTGTGCAAACTCAAGCGTTCCATATTTGCATGCTGCCAAATTGCAAGTCGCAACGGAGAAGAACTCTCCACGGAAAGCGATACATCTCACAGTTACTGGGTCAAGTGCACTGGCACGTTCAAACTGGGCGATGTTTTATAATTTGTGCCAAAGGTTTGTGTTTGATAAGATTTTTATGTACTCCACACTATCTTACTGCCAATACCTAACAGATTATTGGTTATATTTGTCCGGTATGAGTTTATTAGTATGACTTAAAACGGGCTATTTACCATGTAAATTGCAAATATTGAGCAAAAGGTTTTACGGTTGGGTGTCTTGAAAAAAAAGTGCTATTTTTAGTGTCGATTACTCCTAAGCTATTCGGCATGAAGTAAATTTATACTGAAAGCTTGATTTTTTTTATCGCGTACATCACACATCTGCAGGTAAAAGTTAATAAGAATAAATTTATGTTTTTTTTGTGACATCCTTTCAACTCACCGAAAAATAATCCGGTCTTATCCGGGTGTACTTATAATTCAACGGCGTGTATTTAGTCACTAGGCGTGACATGTTTCGGAGGGCCTAGGTCTCCGTTATCAAGCACTGAGCCCGCGTTCACTCCAAGCGACTAAATACCTTCACATGAATTTAACAGTTTAATTATATTTATAGTTATTATGTTTTACGAAAGTTTACATTCAATTAATGATAGTTAATATACACGAGTTTATCCGTTTTTATTAGTTTTATTTTATATTTATCTATTTTTATCTACCTACATAATTTGTGAGTGAGTTTAGTAAAACGTCCCACTTTGTCGTTTGCCATAAAGCCGCTTTGTCAGTTTGTTCATATGAAGATACATACAAGGAAATCTCGTCTTTATTGGTAAGCGACAAAGTGGGACGTTTCACTAAAAACTAACACATTTATGAATGTAAGAACGTTTATATTTTAGAAATCATAAGCATCCAATTGTCATGTCTTCATGAATGTGAAAATCGTGTGACCTTATAGTACAGTCGCTATCAGATATATAGGAGCGGCCAACGTGCTCATAAATATGTCAGCACGCCTCTATTTTCCACGTTTGAGTGCATGTTCAGATATTTTTGAACAGCGTTTCCGCTCTGATATATCTTCTGGCGAATGTTTCTTAACGAGGGTTTTTCTATAAGTCGCTTTGACGACGGTTTGACATTGCTTCTTTTGAACCAGTGATTCGTATAAATAATTGACATTTCAGATATGATGTTGTCATCAAATATATCAAATAAGTCATTACTAACTATTTATTGTTTAAGAACGTTTTTGTACAAACAGCAACACAGCTAGATATACATTTCAGAAATAGGACATATTGCATGAAAAAGAGTCACACTTCAACGCGTATAATGTGTGTGCCCTACGTAGGTCTTACGCTATTGGTAAGCTAGGCGGGCTATTATTCAAATCAGAGTTCATCATCATCATCATCAGCCTTTGTTAGTCCACTGCTGGACGTAGGCCTCTCCTATTAACTATGCGTGTAGACGCATAAGGAGGTAAATGCCCATAATCGCCACGCTGGGCAAGCGGATTGGCGATCGCAGTAATGTGTCCACTATGATGACGCTGCTGCCCATCATCAATTTTGTAGAATGGTCAGTGACACTTTAATCCCTTAGTCGACTCTTACGACACCCGCAGGAGGAGTTGGGGTGGTGACAAATGTATTCTTACTGCCGTCACCACACGGCATTTTTACATAATTTGTATAATAGTAATAAGAATATATATAAAAGTAAATATTTCACATAAAATATAATAAGTGAGGTCTATTTATTCGATGATAATAGAAATAGTTATAAGTGCCATAACGCTTTAACTTTTATGTTAGGGTTTCGGTCATAACATCATTTTTCAAATTTTACTTAACTTTGACATTTTTTAATATATTTTTTTATTTCGGGTAAAACCCGGATATGAGACGAAAACCTGGCTTTATCCGACCCCAAATATTGTCGGGTACCCGGGTACCCGAGTTGCAGCCCCAAGTCATAATTTTTGTGGTACGCAGTAAATTTTTTTATAACAACTTTTGGCACTGAAAAATGGCGTCAACTTAAAATTTTCTAAAAGCAATCAACATTAGTTTTACTTGAGTTCTTCGCCACGGACCCTGACTTCAGTTTTACAATTCCCTTTACCCGTTGACCACAAACGCAAGGGTTCCAAAATGTCATGATAATAAAATAATTAGTATACTTACGCGATATGATTCCATAGCTTCATTTCATTTATATATATCGCGGTAATCGAAGACAATAATTAGTATAATAAGATACAGGAACGAAAAAAATGAAGTTCGAAACGAGTGGCGATAAATAAAAAACGATCGAAGGGAGTTTTTACTTTTGTTAATTCGTCACACAATCCATCCGGGGCTCTGAAATTGTTTTTCTTTAGACAAAATATGAATAATGCAGGTATTCATACAAACTGATTAAGCAAAAATAACAAAATATTTGAAATTGATGAAAAATAGTCATTTCTTGATTGATTTTTTGATTACTTGATTTAATCATAGAGTGCAAGGAACAGGGTTTAGTATGATAAAGCACGCCGGGAAATTACTTCGTAGGCTAACACTCTTTTATTCAAAATGTTCTAAGAAATGCGCACAAATATGGCTAAATTTCGTTACTGGAGTGTGGAATCACCTCCTTCAAACCATGGGTGATCGACAGCTTACTGATATAGAACTTTCACTATACATTATCCTATAAAAACAAATCAATTATGTTAAATCGCAATATCAAAGCCTTTTCACTTACGATCAGGTGGAGTGGAGCCACTTTATTGTGATAATATAAAAAAAAATTGGGATTCATTGAAATGAAGGGAAACCGGCCAGAAGATGGAGACAAAACAGTTTTTTGTCTAGGTCACCAGGGATGCAGGGTGATTTGCTATTATATTACTTAACCCTATTTTGAGTACTTTATTTGTCAGGGAATAAAATAGAAATTGGTCAAAAAAGTGTGTATTTTCATTAAATCTTGTGTTATTTTTGGGACAACCGACTTAAAATACTGGAATCATTATTTATTTATTTGTGTGTTGCCCTACTTGGCGTCCTCCATTAGGCGCGAATTGTTAGGCCATGACTTGTTCACACACTGCGATCGTGGCCAAAAAAATGGACTCGCCGGAAGATCAGCGTTGGCTTTCGGGTCGACATTATGCTGAGGCGAGTTCATTTCGTGGTATAATATTAAGTGCTGAATCTGTCTGTTTTGTCTTGTCCTGTTATGCTTGTTATATTTGCTACGAATAAATTATTTGTATTTGTAAATACGAATAATGTAGGTATTTATACAAACTGGTTAAAATCACGTTCTGGCAAAAATAATGATACCTACATAAATTGATTATTTTTATTTCAAGGAAGACAAGCGTAATTTTATTTATAATTCAATTTAATTGTACCAAGAATTCTGATCCCCTTTAGCCAAGCGCAAAACAGTTCATGATTTGTATTAAATTTGAAATATTTTAGGAAAACCGTGCAAAGCTTATCCTAAGGATTGCGAATAAATCACGTTCCTCAATTAATATTGTTATTCAGAATAATTTATCTAGAGGGTGTCCTTAGCCAATGAATAAAGCCGAAATGTATATAACATATTCCTTTATATATTTTTTTAGAATTAGTAATAACATTTATTACCCATAAACATAGACAAAAATACATGAAATTACTAAACATAGGTAGGTACCTAAAAAGAACTCTTTTTTTTTTAATTCTGTGTTTAAGACATAGGTCCTCGCTTCCAATACGGGCGACCTACGACTCTTAATACTTTGTGTATTGCATTTGTCAACCAATTGGAACCATGTCACAATGGTGGGAATGGCGCTACTACATATCAAATTGTAGGAAACTTTTTACTATAGTTGCCGACCTCCAAGAATGAACACTTGACAGCTTAGAAATGAATATACATACCTGGGATAGCTCGGGGCATTTATACGAAAGTAATAAAAAAATTATTATTAAAAAAACAAAATACCCGACTGCACACTAAAAAAAGAGTAAAACAAGCCCCACAATAATATTGATCAATCAAATGCTAAAAACTAATTATGTAATACCGTTTAAACAATACCTATATTAAAATACACTACAATATGTGTTCGTAATCGATAGTTAAATAAACAGAAACTTATTTTGAATACAAATTTACTGAATATAATTTATAAATGTTGATGGAAAGCATCGCAGGCGGGGACCAACAGAGGCTTATTTATAGTCATTTCGGTTGTGCACCATTTAGCAGAATTTTCGTTGGTGGCGGTCAAGGTGGTCCCCGCCTGCAATGCTTTCCATCAACATTTATAAATTATATTCAGTAAATTTGTATTCAAAATAAGTTTCTGTTTATTTAACTATCGATTACGAACACATATTGTAGTGTATTTTAATATAGGTATTGTTTAAACGGTATTACATAATTAGTTTTTAGCATTTGATTGATCAATATTATTGTGGGGCTTGTTTTACTCTTTTTTTAGTGTGCAGTCGGGTATTTTGTTTTTTTAATAATAATTTTTTTATTTATAACTTTTTAGCTGTTTTTATTTAACGAAAATGTTGTAGATGTAGAAGACTATGTATATGTAAGTACCATTTTAAATTATTTCGACGACATTTGGCTTTAGATTACGAGTGATGTTACTCCGCAACATAAATTTACCGCCAATCTGGACTGTTGGTAGTGAAGAAGAAAAAGAATTAGGTGAGTCATTACTGCTGAAGATCCCGCAAACGTTTAAGTTCAGTTAAAGAACATTCGTCGTGGGGCCGGTCCAACAGCTTTTTTGGGTCAAGTGTTTTTATTGCTAACCCAGCAAGTGTTTTAACACGGCTTAGGGCTACATAAGCCTGGCCCTTTGCAAACACGTTTGATAGGTCCACGACAGCCCGATCCAAGGTGGTACCTTGCAGTTTGTGTACCGTTACAGCCCAACAAAGTATCAAAGGCAGCATCCGACGTTCAATCTTCCCTTGTCCGCGAAGCGCATCAAAGTCGACAGTGGAGGGCTCTATGCGAACCCCCACACCCAATTCATTGCCCTTAACAGAACGATCGTCGAACTCTACGAATACTGCCTGCGGTAACTCACCTGGTTCTAACTGCTCTCTGCGAAGAGAAGGCCACTCAATTCTTCTTATGATACCCATAGCACCGTTCACCAGACCGTGGTTTACATTGATGTTGCGGCGTAACATCACGCGAGATCCAATTCCAATAGTTAGTGTGCCGAGAATGCCCCCTGTTTTGTTCGGGTCGTCAGAAATGTATTGTTTGCGAGGGCACTGACCGTAGGTTTTAGCTTCTAGGGAGATGTCAACAGCGTTTATTTGGTAGAGCTTTAACGATTTGCCCAACTTTTTAGTCATGGCTGAATTATAAGCATCGACTTGTTTCGTAGTAGGGAAAATTCGAACTGCCTCTCCATCGGCAAATGGACCCTCTAGTGGAATTCTGCGGCTGTCCAGGATCTCAAGTTGGTCCATCGTTAACTCACCAACACGAATATTATTGAGAATGTCCACAAAGGTATTGTCTCCTGCCTGTCTCATATTCTGTGGCAATTCACAAAAGCTGAACAATTGCCACAGATTTGTTTCACCAGTTAAGTTCGACGGCTGTCGGAAGCAGTAAGAACCACCGGTGATTCTGGAAACTGGTGGTAACTGCATGAGATCTCCAAACAAAATTACATTGATACCACCAAAGTTCCCTTGATCCTGTTTTAGTTGCTGGAGGCGAATGTGAATGTTTCGCAGTGTTAAGTAGGGCACCATTGATATTTCATCGATGATGAGCCAATTTATATGCCTCCACTTTTGTCGCTCCCTTTGCAGCCTTTCACCTGTTAGTGGGCGTAATGTTTCATTTCTTCCCTTTTCAATTGGTAGCGCAAAAGTGGAATGCAGTGTAGTTCCACCGATTAGTCTGGCTGCTACTCCAGTTGGTGCAGTAACAATCACGTTTTTACCTATTTCAGTGTTACTCAACCTACGAATTTGTTCAGTCATAACTTTTAAGGTAAATGTTTTTCCGGTACCAGCTCCTCCAGTAACAAAAACTAGTAACGGATCAGAATTTGACACGTCCAATAACTTTTGGGAAATTTTTTGAAACAGTTGTCGTTGACTCATGTTCAACGAAGCTACAAATGTTTCAAACTGATTGTCTGGCATGCCTATGTCAGTTGGTTCATCTTCGACTTCTTCGATCATAATATTATGACCGCCGTCGTCGAGTATGTGTTCAATAGGCTGAACGTCATTGTTGTCATTTGCGTCATCGTTTTGTTCCTCAACGGTTCCTGCTGCCAAGTTTTCTGCCACAATGCGGCTTATAGCTTGTTGGATCTCAGTTTCCCACCGCATCATAGTTTCGGCGTCAAAACCTTCTTGCAGCGGACGTAGTCGATGCCTTTTGGCCCAGAAAGCTTCTTTTGCAGTATTAAAACCATCCAACAACTCTTCCTCTGCTCGGAACGGAATATGAGTCAGGACCAATGAGTAGTAATATGCTTCTGGGTCTGAAGACAGCGTATAATAACGCGTTCGGAGTATAGCTGGACGTGTCCGCTTTTTCATCCTACCTACGTTGTCTAATAAGGTAATGTATCGACGACTAGACACGTCCTCATCCTCAGCATCATAGGCATCAGCATCTTGTTCATCCTCCTCTGTATCGTTTCTAGTAGAGACAACCTCGTACCAAATCGCAAACTCACCTAAACTAAGTTGCTCCAGAGAAAGAGGTCTGTGAACGTACCTATCAAATACATTTTTGTACGGTTCGGAACTTTCTGTGTCAATCCTAAGCATTCGGTATCTTTGTTCAGGCGCGCAAGTGTTTACGAAAACACATTTACGTGAACTATCTCTTAATTTTAAATGACACAATCGAAACGCACATTCGTTGGCAGAGACTTCTCTGTGAGACAAGATTGCGTTTTGGATAGCAAAAACCAGCCGTCTTAAGTTGCTTCCACCGCGGTCTCTTACAGCACTTATAGCTTGCCTTATTGATCTAGAGACCTCTGCAGGTTCAGCTTTTGAGATATACTTTGAGATGTAGTACGCCACACCTAAAGCTGACCCGCAAGGCTGTAGATCAATATTGGCGCGCCACAGTTTTAATAATCTCGAATTGTAGCAGTTTATCATGGTTTCCGAATCTGTTCTTTTTAATATATAAAATCTTCCACCATTTCTCATTGCTTGCTCGTCGTCTAAGATTGTAGTGTTTTCAGACACTGGTCTCGGGAAAGCGAATCTACAAACGTTTCGGTTATTTTTGAAGCATGTTTGAGTGTGTCGATGTGTTTGTAACTGAACGACTAAATCATGCATCTCTGAGTCGTCCTCAGCGTCGGGAACCTCACACGTGACAACACGCTCCAGCAACTGAATACCTTCAGGGGTGTCAAAAGCCGGCATATCAGCACACCATAAAACCATGTGAACGTGAGGGCTACCTCGTAGCTGAAATTCTATGCGCCACCAAAAATCAATAATTTTCTTTCCTAAAATCGGATCCTCTTCTCTTCTCAGCCTAGTAAACAAAGTGTTTAGGCGCAACATAAATTGTCTTGATAACGTGACTGGGTAAGACTCGACAAGGTGCTGCTTTTCAAGGAAGGTCAAATCTTCAAAAGAAAAATTTGGGCGGCCATCGGCAACTAAAAGGGCTTTTAGCATGTCGGGCCAATTTAAATCGTTACAAGAGAGAGTAAGATACCAATGAGGAGGACCTAAATTTTTCACCATGGCAAGAAGATCCGTATACGCTTTGTGCCAGTACGCGGACGTGCCACGTATGTTGCGCATTACCAGGTGCACATTTTGTACAACATCTGTGGGCTCAGCTCCATCCTGACGCAACCGGCCACAGACTGAAACATTTTGTTGAGCCTTGCAAAGTTCTACTAACGAGAGGGCGTAAAATATGTACTCGTTAAATTGGAACCGTTTGTCATTGCTCATCACTCGAGTTTGGTAGTAATCGAGCGGTGTTATTGGAACGGGTCTTTGTTCCCTAAGCCCATTTCGACCATCTGGGAATAACCTTATCCACGCTAGCTCTTCTGCTCTTTGCTCTCTCAAGACGCTGACCGGGGGCACAGTTTTCCGTTTGAGTTCGTAGATAGGTATTCGTCTCTCTTCTACGGTATTAGCGTTCGAAACAACTTCGTTTAGATCTGGAATATTAGTATCAATCGGCATAAGAGCTGTAGTAACAAACGCGTGTTCTTCGTGAACAGGATCACTGCTATTCAGATTGCCGTCGCTAACTATCTGAGTGTCGTGTTGTTCATTCAGTACTGGCGATTCATTTGGGATGACCAAGGGTGTTGCATTTATAGCTGTGATACTATACTGCATATCTCGATGGCCTCTTACCTGTAGTGCAACAGCAAGATGTTGACATAAATCGCCTTGATTTGCAAACTTCATCAACATGGAGGCTCCTCTGTTAGGTGCAACATAACCTTTGGGTCCCCGAGAATGTGAGTCGAATAAGTAATATTCTGGGATCTCGACATCGGGAGACTGATTGCGTTCGACGATTACTTTCATTACCGCCAATGCAATATTTGTTTGACATGTAATAATTCCTTTATCGTGTGTTGTAAAAAAATATTCAATCCCCGAAGACAAATTAGGGAAGTATCCTTCAAGAACGTCAGATGGCGCACTCGAGTTAACAACTCCAACGACAACATCGGGCTGTATATTTAATTCGAATTCTGTAGCGGCCACAGAAACTGCGGGTAATAGCTCTTCAGTATTTAAAAATTGCGGTCTGTTTGCAAGTCGTGACATGCACCTGTTGAAATATGTATTACCAGCTAATAAAATTCGATCCAAGTCAGATGGGGCCCATTCATTTAATGGTTTGGAACTGGAGTAGGCGATAGCCGTGGCGGCATTAGCCGTGCACTGGCGGCCACGGGATTCCTCTTCAAACCGATCACTGCCTTGGTGAAAAGACCCACGCAAGATGTGACGGTCATGTCCCAAAGCCTTGAAGTGATTTTTTGGCTCATTTCTAATGTGATCTGCATTTTCTAATGTGATAACTGCCTCCAGAATACTTGACCGTATCTCTTCATTGGTAATGTTAGTATTAATTTGCACATTAGAGTACAAATGATTGTTTCGCAATAGCCACTCTAATGCTTTCTTAATTTTTTCGATGTCTACCGAGTATCGTCGATTGTTTGTCACGTTATCTAAATTTTCAGTGACCACACTTATTCCCGCATTTGCTATATTCAATGGAAGCTGTTCAGGTATCTCTTCAACTTGCTGTGCAAAGAGGATGGCTTGCCCCTTAAATCCCTGTTGTCCGTAACGACCACCCAGACGCACCACTTTTATAAACGGTTTTATCCGAGAAATGAGCCGCAGCTCCATCTCTGATAGACATTCAATTTCAGGCGGAATAGGTGCAACAGTCATGTTGTTCCAAAATGCATTTGACGGGCACTGATTCCTTGACAATTTGTTGGCGCATCTATTGCAACAATCTATGCGGTCTGAAACATTTTGTGGTAGAACAGTAATATTAGCAGTTAAGATACTGCGTGACTGTTTCTTGTATAGAAGCTTATGACATACGTAGCACACCACATCCGCCACTTGAGAAATCGCTTCATTGAATGTGGCATCACTATTTGTAAACAACTGCCGTCGAACACGAGACTGTGACCTCATAGCCGAAAGTCTTTCTAAACGCGAGCCAGGTGATTCGTTGTTACGAGACTGCACAGCATACTCTCGCATCTGCTCGAGTCGAGAAGCGCGGGATGATGGAGACTCATGCTCACGAATTAATTCGGCATGCTCCCGCATCTGGTCGAGTCGGGCAGCGCGAGTTGGTGGAGACTCGTGTTCGCGAACATTTCCCGCATGCTCCCGCATCTGCTCGAGTCGAGCAGCGCGAGATGATGGAGACTCATGTTCACGAACGTTTGTGGCATATTCCCGCATCTGCTGGAGTCGTGTCATACGAGACGACGGGGACTCAGCAGCTCTCTTTTCAGATTTGCTAGCTGCAAGCCTACGCCGCTTTTGTTCCCTATCAACGCTAGACTCACGTGCTTGTAAAGTACGTCTACGGGTACTTTTGTTATTTATAAGCTCTTGACGTGAAGTAGGTGAAAGTTGGCTGTACCATTGGGACATTCTTACTCTTGCTTCTAAAAGCCTTTTTTCGCGTGCCTCAGGAGATTCGGCTTTTAATTTTTTAGCCCGAGCCTGAGCCCTTTTTGTTTTGCGAGATAATCCCATATTGTATGTTTTTATTTCTTAAAATGATCTGATACCTATTGCCGAAAAAATCAGTACTAATGGAGAAGTACTTAATAATAAAAGTATGTTACTTAAACTAACCAAAAATATCTACCTACCTAGTTATTTTATTAATTAATAATTATTATTATATTATTAATTAATATGAAGAATTTAAGAAAGAACCAAAAAAAAGAACGGAAGAACGAGTTAATTAATTAGAAAGAACGAATAAATTTAAAGAGAGAAACACGAAAGAAAAAAAAAAGAACGAGTTATTTATACTTTATAAGTTTCGCGTCAGACGACGAAGTATCGAAAAAATCGCTATTTAGAGACGACCGTCAACGACGTGTGCCCTCATGCGTGTGCCCGCATTCGGGCTGTATACTCGAGCATATCCCCCTCCGCACCGCGCCGCGCGCCGCATGCCAGGCCACGCCCTATCTTTTTGCTTGCTAACGCATGAGTTGCTTTGCGTTGACGCAGAATTAACATGTTCCCGTGGGAATTTTGAGAAAAAACGTATCCTATATTAATTACTCCCGTGATTGAAATGAATCTAATGATACCGCATACATATTTTTTTAAAGGGAAATTTAGAAAAAATATTATTATGTCTTTATCCCGTGGGACTTTTAGGATAAAATGTATCCTATGACTCTCCCGTAATCAAGACAAATCTAACGATACCTCATACATCAAAATCCATCAAGCCGTTTAGGCTACAGGTGGTCACAAAGGAAAAGACATACATACATACTTACATACACTCGAAAAACATTACCCTCCTTCTTTGGCAGTCGGGTAAAAAGAACTAACTACTGAGCTGAGGTCACCGAGATCCAAACCTTGTGGAAGGGTTCCCATAATGCTGGCTGCGTTCCCCCTTTGGATGGCTATATCTATCCGTTGTGCGAGGAACGAGCCAGCTTTGGGATCCCCGGTGACCTCAAACATTTTTTTGGATAAATGAGCCAAAAGTTTTCGGGCGGTATATATGTATAGTATCATCATCATTATCATCATATCAGCCGAAAGACGTCCACTGCTGAACATAGGCCTCCCCCAAAGATTGCCACAATGACCGGTCCTTTGCCACCCGCATCCAGCGGACTCCTGCGACCTGTGTGATGTGTATGATGTGGAGGTCCAGAGGGAAGGTCTTTGTTCCGCAGTGGACGTATTATGGCTGAGATGATGATGATCATTGCGCTGCGCCCAACGCAAAACCTAACGGTATATTTTTACCCTTAAATATCTTAATTTCCTGAGAAATATCTACTCAAATCCATTACCGAATTGTGAGATTCTTAAGCCGTGATATTACTTAAACGATAGCCTTTAAATAACGGAGATGGCGTCTCGGGCCACTGAATCACATTTAATTGAAATACAGCCTCATTTATATTTCTACGCGAATGCTCTTAGTGTATTCGAAAATTCAAAATTATATTCATATTGACAGCGCTTAAAGGTGCGTTTAAACCAAAAGAGCATCGCTGTTCTAGCGCCCGTTCTACGAAATCAACCAATCATGTTTTGTGTACCGATCGAATTTCGTAGTGTGGGAGGTTAAAGTCAAAGTCAAACTATTCTTTATTCAAGTAAGCTTATTAATAAGCACTTTGGAATCGTCTGACATTATCAAGAGAGAGAAAAAAAATCTACTACTGGTTCAAACCCTACGCCGTTCCTGAGAAGAACCAGTAAGAAACTCAGGTGGAATTATTTTTTCAAAACAGTATAATAATACATCTTATTAAAATAACATGCATTAAAGAATGTACATAAAAAAAAGATTATTATAGACATTTTTATAAAAGACTGAAATAAATAAAGGATCATAATATTAAACAAAAATAATTATTATTGTACAAGTTCACAACATTATTAAGTATCTATATCTATACTACTAGAGATGTAAAGGTCCTCTAGTTGTCAGAATAAAGAGATATTAAGATTTAGAGATGTAAAAGGTCTCTAATCGACATGATTTTAACAATAATAATAAAATAGAAAATTAACAATTTAGTGACAATCACAAAGCAACTATTCTTATTATTTAAAAGACAACAGCCAATACCGTTAGAACAGCGAATGCTCTTTTAGTTTGAATGCACCTTAAGTAGGTAACGAACCATAAAACCCGTCAGTAGTTCAAAGGCTCCTGAATAGCTACAAACTAAATTGATTGTAATATTTTCTTCGGTTACCGCGAGGATTACTCATAAAGAAGAAGAAATAAAACTATGAAAACCGATAAACTCGCGTATATTAATTTCGGCGACCGTCGCCCGCAGACCACGAACCCTGTAAAGTGTTCGAAACGTCGGAATGAAGTTAAAGTTAATTAATATACGCGAGTTTATCCGTTTTCATAGTTTTATTTCATAAATTGATTGCCTTCGATTAAGTGTAATGTAAGTACGTGTAAAACGTGAAGGAAATATTAATGACAAAAATTGGACTAAACTAAAAAGAAGAGGAGTTATGTTTAGTTTGAAGTTGAGATAAGTGGACAAAAATTTTTGACACGGTCATTATTTAGCATAACATAAAAATCCCGGAAAATGTAACTATGCAGTATTTTCTGAAATTCAGGCCCGTGATCCTTTCCAATATTATTTTTTATTTAATTTTAGCACTTATACTCGTAAATGTTAACATTATAAATGGTACCAAATCTAAAGTTGGAAAACTCACACAACTGGTTCGAGAAGAACTTTTACTATTTTTTCCGGCAAGCGACTCGACGGGCCTTATTAACCATAATAATTATCTCTGCTAAACATAGGTCTCCCCCAAAGATTGCCGCAATGATCGGCTCTGCGCCACCCGCATCCAGTAGACCCCTGAAAGCTTCACTAGGTCATCACCAGAGATCGAATGGATTTGCGACATTCTTAGTGACTTACTTCATTTTGATGACATTTAGTATGAGATGTCGCACAAAAATCCGATCTCTGGTCATCACTCATCAGTTCACCGTATGAGGGCCTAGCTACGCTTCGCCTTCCAGTACCCGCCACTCGAGAACCTTTTCGCCCCAATGGCCATCCGTTCTACGCGCAATGTGCCCCACCCAATGTATGTTATAGGTAAGTACGACGTAAGATTATTTACTAAACATTTCAAAACACTCGTTGTTTTACCAAAACGCCACTGAGTATCCCGAGTCTCGGAGCAACAATTATTCACTCTCGCTTTGTGTTCCACTTAAGGGTTGCTTAGACGTTCCAGCAACGCTATTTGTTTTAACCCTGATGATGACATAGCACACTGGTCACAGGGTATTGAGAAAAGGGTTTTAGACTCGTATTTATCAAGGTGCATTCGGATCAAACGAGCATTTGCTATTCTATCCCCCACTCTACGAAATTCGTTCGTTACACAAAATGTGATTCGTAGATTTCGTAGAGTAGGAGATAGAATAGCGAATGCTCGTTTGGTCTGAGTGCACCTTAACCTGATGTGCGAGAAAAGAACAATATATTAGAGCTAGAAATTAAGGTCGAAACATTAACACACCCCACACTACCAAAGGGAGCCTTTTGTACTGTGTTTCGTACCACGTTTTTCAGTAAATAAGGTCCTCCAAAGTTTCGACCTGTGAAAAATTTACCACTTCGCACCAGTGCGTAAAAACAGCAAACGATGCTTAGCCAAGTTGCCAGTCGCTAACGCTTAGTATCGTAGTTTTCCCACTCTGTCACTCTTTCATATTAGTGAGACAATGACAGTTAGCTGCCTTTCGTTTACGATTGACGATTAAAACGTTAGCGATTGGCACCCAGGCGGGGGCACCCATTAAAGTAGTCCCTTGGATGCCCGTCCAAGGGGACTACTATAATTTCTTAAATGCGACAGACTCTTATTCTCTTAGATTTCTTTTAGATAATTTCTTAGATGCGATTTAGCCCTCCGGATTAGCAAGCTGAAGTGGCAATGGGCAGGCCACATTGCACGCAGAACAGATGGTCGATGGGGTCAAAAAGTGCTCGAGTGGAGACGACGGCTAGCCAAACACAGCGTAGGACGTCCACCCACAAGATGGACAGACGACCTTATGAAGGTCGCCGGGACACGCTGGATGCAGGTCGGATCTAACCGGTACATGTGGAGGTCCAAAGGGGCCTACTTTCAGCAGTGGACGTCTCATGGCTGAGATGATGATGATTCAGATTCGGTTCTGGTTGTCAGTTTTATTCTTTCTTTATTCTTTCAATAACAACCATGTAAAAAACAGCTTACGCCAAGACATTACATGCGGAATTATCTATAAGCTAACATAATTCTAGTAGTTATAACATTTTATGTCAAAATAATGAAAAATAAAAAATATAGCGTACAGTAGCAGGTATTAAGGTAATGGTTAATTTTTCGTCTTAAGTTGTGTCCATGTATCAGAAAAAATGTCGGCATTTTGAATCGTAGCTAAAAAGTTATTAATTAGTTCTATAGCTCTGTGGCGCACCCAGCGTTGGAAATTTGATGGATAGTAAGGATTTTAGACAGTTCCATGGAACTGACACCTCACGATTCAGAATAGGTCATAAACTGAATCGAATTAGATCGAAGTAGCCCCTGTTCGCTCGTTTACCCTATCAGAATGTGAAATTAGATTAAGCTGTTTCCAACGTCCAATATTCAGCATGAATACCCACAGATATCAAATGTCGCTGCTAACCGGTTTCAAAGGGTCGTCTTCGCATATCCCCGGAAACGTGAGGCCATGTGAGACACCACGGTAATGTTGATTATAATATACAACCTCTGAGAGATTATGCTGCCCTGGTAGTAATTTAATTGGTTATCCCCACCAACAAATATATTGTACATGTCTTACCATAAACTCTCATCACTACATAGTATAAAATAAAGTCACTTTTTCTGTCCCTATGTCCCTTTGTACGCTTAAATCTTTAAAACTACGCAACGGATTTTAATGAGATTTTTTTTAATGGTAGAGTAATTCAAGAGAAAGGTTTTATGTAGGTATAGTACCCGTGCGCAGCCGGGGCGGGTCGCTCGTAAATCAATAAATAAATAAATGGGATTTTTATTCTCCAGTAATTACCACCAATCAGTTTAGTGGGAAATTTTATTGCCATTAGACACCAGTGGTAACAGGTGGGAAAAAACCCCAGTTGTTACCACTGGTGGGAAAAAACCCCAGTTGTTACCACTAGTGGGAAAAAAACCCCAGTTGTTACCACTGGTCCGAAAAAAAAACCCAGTTATTACCACTGGTAGGAAAAAAACCCAGTTGTTACCACTGGTGGGAAAAAACCCAGGAATGTACCTATCATAAATTCTAGTTAATGAGAATATATTTTTTTCAATTTAGAATTTATTCGTAATCTGGTTCTGAAATTAGTAATTTATTGCAGCTGGCTCGTAAAATTGCATATGCATTTATGTACCTAGACATACACATATATATCAAGGTATAGATTACGGGGACGTAAATCAACATATAAGAATCAACCCTATTATAATCGACTGTAAAACAATATGAAAATTCACAATGCGACGTCTGTAAGTATGTTTGTCTGTGAAATCATTAAAAGTGCACGCCACTTGCACTCGATATAGGTTGCTCACTTGCCGTGTCCTCTCTTCACCTCTCTCTATCTGTAGAAGGGGCATTCTAGAATGTCGCTTATGTGACACTTATACTATCTATGGCAGCTACGTTAAATAAATGCTCAAAGTTAGAAAACACTGTGTGAACGTATAAGTCCCGAAATATTACCGCACTAGAACTCGGGTTCCTATCATTTTTAGAAGTATTAAAAGAATCGCGTTACGTAAGCGGATTGGCGATCGCAGTAATGTGTCCACTATGATGACGCTGATTTATCAAATTACTGACTGACGACGTTTAAATTAATACTTTTAAGTATAAAATAACCGGTAAATTAATAATGCTAAGTCCATCCTACACAACGCTTTGCAGGGTTTCCTTACCTTCAGTTTATTCAAATATTGAGTGGGCGAGTATCGAGTAATCGGAATCTTTATTATGATTATGATTTCTGTAATTTGTATTTGCTTCCTTTTGAAAGATATTTTAAGGATTTTGAGTAGGCTCTTAGTGATAAACCGTTTTTGAAGTCTCGCCCACTTTCATTAGCAGATTTGCGCTTCTTTTTTCCGATATAATTATCTATCATATTTTTAGATATAAGCAATATTTCAAATAAATCGCAATTGGAGCGAAAATTAAGGTGTTCCGAGTACGTTACTATGTGTTATACTATAGTAATGAAATTTGAAAAGGATATGTGTTATATGAATCGCCACATAATTATGATACTAAATAGTAAAAAATAGAATGGCTCCTAAGCAGATTTTTTTTCCATATAGACAAACGTGTCGGGTCGACGGAAAGATCTTTAAAAAAATAATATAAAAAGATCTAGAAAACATTACACTTTAAGTAAATTGTTTTCGAAATGCCAGCTCGCAAATTTTTGGTTTTAAGGTAAACGCAGGTATTAACGCCCCCCTTAAGGCATTTTTTTAATCGGGCCTAGTTTCTAAGTATACACGTTGTCCCAAAATTTAATTTTCCTATTTTATGTGCTACTATGATAATTAAAAAAGGTAAATAATGAGTTACTCGTCCTTTAATTGAACATTAAGATGTCAAAAAACTATTTCTAAATTACAGAATCGATTTCTGCTATTAACGACCCATAAAAATGGGTGTGAAGGTATCAACGATTTTTAAGCAGCCATTACCGATTGAGTTTTAATAGTAGATTGTACAACAAGGCCATAAACGGAACCATTTCTACCCGAGGCAATTTTATGTTAAAATAGTTGACGAGGGTAAAAATGGACATTTATGCCTTTGTGGTACACCGCTTCTCACTTTGATTACGAAGAAAATAAAATATATTGATATAGGTAATATTTCTAAATTTCCAAGTTAAACATTTCGGAGCATTTTTGAACGACAATCGAAATGATGTGATTTACTAAGTTTTTAATGTGTTCGTTTTGGAAGAGGCTGATCGGGCCTTCCTACCAAAGCCACATGTTTGTTAAAACTTGTATTTTTGTAATTAGTCATTTATGGCATTAATCATTTCCTTAATATTATAACTACCTACTTATTTAGGTACGGTCGGTAATACCTTCTTATGGTTGGTATCAGCGATTTCTATGAGTCGTTGATAGAATATGTAAGAACTAACGTAAAATGTATTACCGATCCATATTAAACAATAACAATATTGTATTTTTATTATCTTTGTCGCTACAAAACACTTTCTGATTACGTGATATTAAAAATTTAGGACCTAAAAGCACTTTTAATGGATAAAACTTCGTCATAAACAATGTCTAAGATAATATCCGTTTTCCAAAAATATTGTATTTTGGTTAACTTTATAACATCAAAAGAAGAAAACCAAGTGCTAATGTGTATGTCGTTAATAGTTTTTTGAAAATTACAATTATTTTGATCTCAATTAATCCATAAACATACTTATGTTTTCATAGAATAATATCGTACGAGAAAGAAAAAACTAAACATGACATTTTAGTCATTACCGACCTACGGGTCGTTGATAGCTACTACTACTAAAAATAATGAAGCAATCACCGCCCAAATTTAATTTTATATTTTATATACGATAATGGATGTTATTTGATAAATTGTGATAAAATATCTGTAATTTATAAATAAATGAATATGATTAGCAATAAATGTAGATGTAAAGTAGTCAATTGTTAAAATAAACGTCTTAGACAGATAAGTCGAGTCCTTACTTGAAAGTGCAAGCGCCAGTATGGAATGTCCTTCTTTCTCGGTACTCACAACTTGATTGATGTATTTTTATCTTTTATCGAATTACCACTCAAACTAACTTAACCGTACCCTATTATACTCAAGAAATAAACGCGTCTGGAAAACAACCTACCTACCCTCACATAAGTTGTGGCAATGAAAAAATACCGAATTACTTATTAGGTCGCTAATACCTTCGGATTTTCGATGGAGCGTTAATAGCTGCGTTTACCTTATTAAACTCTCTGTCTTTAGTTTTTGAGATAGGTTGATTTTACTGTTATTGGTTGAGTTATTGTGGCTACATTGCTGACTGAATTCACATAATAGGTATAATTTGCGCGAGTCCGACTCGTATTTCAACGGTTTTTATTTAAACCTACTAACTTTTTGGCAATTTTCCCGGTCGTATTCGACTTTGTAAACGACACGATGTTAAGGTGCTAATCAGTTTACGAACACCAAAGAAAACTCATTCCGGACCAATCCGGAATAGCCTTAGGAAGAGTAATCAAAGTTTCATTATTCCGGGAATTTGAAATATAACGCTGTCTAACGTGGGGATTAATTTTAAAAGTCAGCCTCCATGGGTACGATCGGGAAACTTTTTGACAAGGCTGGATTCCCTTGTGCTATCAATAAACCAGTGTTAAGGCCGTCATACATGTTGCTATTAAGCTATAATAAACATTATTATACAGGGTGTCCTCAGAGACGTGATCAGTTTAACATTTTATTAACTCCACTAACAACTAGCAACTGAATGCCCCGGGTCTCGGTAAAAATACAACTTTTTAAACTTATTTTTTCTTTTCTTGTTAGTTTTTTGAAATTAATTTATCTTTTTACGGTGGTTTTAGAATCTTAAAACGGCTCTTCGAAATTTTATAATTAGTAAATTGTATTTATTCCCTCTTTACATCGAGATTGTGTTTAACATGTTTTATAATTATTTTTTTTTCATAGCCTATTTGGTGTCCCACTGCTGGGCAAAAGCCTCCCCTCTCTTCCTCCAATCGTCCCTATCCATGGCCAGTTCCCTCCACCTCACGTCGTACGCGTCCATGTCGTCCCGCCATCTCCTCTTTGGTCTGCCTCTGCTCCGTTGGCCATCTTGTGGCTCCCAGTCAGTTAGGATTTTTGCCCAATACGACGGATGCATTCGGCAGACGTGCCCCGCCCATTCCCACTTGAGCTTGGCGGCCTTCATACCCACATCTGTTACTCCGGTCTTGGAACGCAGGTCGGTATTTCGTATACGATCTGTCCTACGAACACCCAAAATGCTGCGCTCCATAGCTCGCTGACAAACCTTGAGTTTGGACTTTTGAGCTTCAGTCTGAGACCAAGTTTGAGCGCCGTAGGTTAGGATGGGCAGGATACACATATCGAGGAGTTTGCGCTTAAGCGACAGTGGGAGGTTGCCCTTCATTAGCGTCTTCATGGACCAGAAGCTCTTCCAGGCGTTTGCGATACGACGATCGATTTCCTTGAACTGCCTGTTTTCGAAGGATACTATCTGGCCCAAGTAAATGTACTCATCGACATACTGAATATCCTGCCCATCTACCGTTACCCTACGTTTCACGCTGTTGGTCATCAGTTGTGTCTTGGCTCGGTTCATAGTAAGTCCAATCTCAAGACTTGCCGTGCTGAGGTCCTGAAGCATCTGTTCAAGTTGAGATGCGGTCTGGGAGAACAAGACAATGTCGTCAGCGAAGCGCAAGTTAGTTATAGTTATTTATGTGGCTGGCGCATAATAAGAGGCATTAAACATGAGTGTGGTTTTATGAAACGAGCCGTAGGCGAGTTTCATAATAAGATCACACGAGTGTTTAATGCCTAATTATGTACAGTCACATACATAACTTTATCTACATGCATATAATAAGTTTTCTACAATATGTTTATTTTTGTGGCAGCAAATTATTGGTCACGGTTGTAGCGGCGTCCCGGATTTCTGGTGGTGTTTCACACATTTCAACATCACTGTCTTCGTCGTCATAAATAATTTTTCAGTGTAAATATTTCACAACGAACTCGATAATATTTAACTTTCAAGTCAACAGTCCAAAAAAGTTGTATGTTTGAAACCACAGAGCACGGACCTCTTTAGTGTGTAACCTATAGGCAACCCTCCAACCTCCTTGTTTGAAACAATTCAAACAAAACAAATGACTGAACTGACATTAGTTTTTTTTTATTCATAAACCAGGTAAGGTCTTGAGTCGATATCGATTCTCAAATCGATTCTCAGTATTCGACATTTAGAAGAATGTATGGAATATGAATTTTAATGTGAATGAAATTACAAATCGATTAATTCGATAATCGAAGTTAAAGTGTGTTTTTTCTTTTTAACAGAATGTTCGAAATTTAATTGTGATTAAGATATCGGTTGCCGATATCGTAAAGTAAAAATTATGATACACCCACAGATACAGATTTCTTAAAGTAGGCTATTTGCTTACCGCCGCTAAACATATTGTAGACAACTTATGATATGGATGTAGATAAAGTTTTATAATTTATCGCACATTAGAATTAAATCTACATACTTAGTTTAACAAGTTACATTATCTCAAGAATGCTTTTTAGTACCTACCTTAAATATCACCTTCAAAAGTAAAATAAATGACAAAAAAATAATTTAAAAATGTTGCCGGTTTTTGCCGAGGCATTCAGTTTCTAGTTATTAGTGCAGTTACAAAATGAAAATCTGATCACGTCTACGATGACACCCTGTAGAGTGATTTTTATTCATATCTCTTTTGGTCTGCATGCATCTTCATACGATTACAGAATGACATTTTGGCTGACCTGACATGTGATTTTTACATTTTCTCATTGTTACAATCCCGGCTTTTACGACAGCGTGCTCTTAACATACATGTCAGAAAATATAAGGTTTCTTTCAATAAAATATTTCATGTTCTCTGAAACAAGTTTGCCAACAATAAATATGGCTTTATTGATACCGACGCGGTTTCCCCTGTGGGAGAAGCAAATAGATGGAACTATACGAATGTTAAATGAAACGTAGTAAATAAAACTTGCAGAATTTTGCAGTGCCTTCCGTATACAGCGTGGGAATGAGTATGCCGACAGAATTGACTATGCATTTTTGAATGTCAGACGATTCTAAAATGCTTAATGCGTAAGCTTATTATTACTTGAATAAAGAATAGTTTTAACTTTGACTTTGACGTCAAAAGAAGTAAAAACACATGCCATTTTCAGACAAAACAAATATTTATTTAATTTTCAGAGTTCGAATATGATTATATGCATGATCGGTAAAAAAATATATGCGGAAAGATTTTATTTTAATGTTTTTAAACATTTTTTAAATATTTTCTTCAGTTACCCACACACACACTTACACATGAAATAAAACTATGGAAAATATCTATACTTATTTAATTTACCCCGTTCACGATAAACAATCAAACAAATCAGAATTCATATTTCGATTGAATGAGTTGACCTAAAATTACACGATTAAAATTTACAATCATTATATTAATATTTAATTATGCTAATTAATTACAAAAATAAATCACCTGCGTAATCAGTCGGTAGGTACTGATTGTGTGCCTACGAAGCTGAAGGTTCCAGGTTCGAATTACTTTTAGCATATGAAGGTATGCCCTGAGAAGTAATTCAGTGAATATTAAGCGAATGTTTTTTAAACGGTTAAACCACAGAGCACGGACCTCTTTAGTGTGTAACCTTAGAGATAGAGGCGGCCTTGGCTGTCATTTTCATAGAAATCGACCGTGTCAGGTAATTTTGACATGTTAATGTAAATAGTGTTGTGGTATGGCTCGATATTTTTATCGATAGATTAAAACCAACAGTTATTTGACTAAAAATGTTACTTGAAAAAAGCTATTCAAACATTCTTATTTTTAAAATCTCACTAAAATGATGTCGTTATGAATGATATAAAAACAGTAAAATTTATACATTTATTTGAATTTATATTTACAATAAGTACCTACTTACATTAAGTTGTTAGCTTTAAGGTTAAAGTTAAACAACAAGTGTTAAGGGTAAGGCTAGGCTGTCTAGTTATATATGTTACCTTTGCATTGGTTTGTTTGTTCAAGGTGTGCAAACTATATCTACTTATATTACGTTATAAAACGCAAAAAGAAAATGTAGGTATATCATAGGTGCTTAAATTAAATTTGTAACTATAAATGGGAACTAAAATTAAACGATCAACTGTAAGGAGTATAGATGGTTAGGTAATTTAGGTATTATGTATGAGGACAGATTAACTAGATGTATAAATGTATAAAGATATTTTTAAAGTCGTAAATTGTACCGTTTTACGTTTTCTTGAAAGATTATCAGATGGGTTACTTGGGACAAGAAACACCTGGAAATTACATACCTACTTAAATTAATATGCATTAACAGATAACATCAGAAATCCTTTAAAAGGTACATTACTTTTAAAACATAATAAAATTATTTAGCAAAGGTAACTTACCTTGTCAAACGCAGGATGGAGTTTTAAAGTTGGACAGGCATTGGATGACAATATAGATCTTGGATTTGTTTTTACAAAACAGTCATTTTGGAAGTGGTCCGAACAAATTGTGTCGTGTTTTTGCGGAAACCAGTTCAACTTTCCAGTCGCCGTTATCCAGCGTTCTCTGACACATGGTTCTATAGGAAATCTAAAAATTAAGTCAGAATTTCTTAAACTATATGTTTTTGTATAGTTGCTTCATTGTCTGCACTCTAAATAAATATTATATTATTACTAAATATAAATAAATAAATAAATGTTTGGGGGACAGTCTCATACAAATCAACCTAGCCCCGAACTAAGCAAAGCTTGTACTATGGGTGCTAGGCGACGATATATTCGTATATATGTACTTAAATAGAGAAATACACATAATTATACTTATTTATACATAGGAAACGTCCGTAACTCGGGAACAAATTTTGAATTTCTACTAACGCCGTTTAGTTGTAAGAGTTTACATAGACTATCGATAACTAATTCAGCGTCGTGTCTCTTCACTATGTCTCTCGCCCATACTAATTTTATATTGAATTTAATATAAATTTTTTTACTTACCTGTGATAGGAAACGTTTGAATTTTGTTTATTAACGTACGTAGACAGGTTCCTGCACCAGATTACAGAGCAATGTGGCATTCTTGGTATATTTTTATAGTTTATATACCCATGACGTCCCGAGAGGTACTGACAGCACATATGCGTAAAACGCATATGCGCGGCACGGGTTTTGTCTGTCACGCCGTCTCTCTATAGGCGCCCTAAGAGTTCCAACCTCCTTGGGTTAAACTCCCGTGTATTTAGTAACTATACTCTATTTGGTTAGGTATTTAAAAAACAATCTTGCAGTATCGTTTAATTGAAAAATGCATTTAAAAATCCAAACTAGGTAGGTACCTACTTAATTAATCAAAACAATGTAAATCACTGTATTTCCTTGTTATATTATGTATATTTGCTAAAACTTATTTTCTACTCTTAGTTTACAATAAAAAGATACAGCAAGATTGTTTACCTTTTTTTTAATACCTAACCAAACAGAGTATAATTATGCGCGATATGTTTCTAAGAGTTAGGTTCTTAGAAACACTAGGTCTCCATTTTTATCAAGCACTAAGCCCGCGTTCACGCCAAGCCTAGAAAGTTACCTTGTCACGGCTTCTGTGTTCTTTAATAAAGTCCATTTGAAAAAACACCGTGACAGGGTATCTTTCCGTTTGTACGACACGTATACATACAGGGTGTTTGGGATAACGATGTAGGAATTTCTGGAGGTGGTAAAGGAGACTAATTGGAAGAGTTCGAACCCTATTTACCTTTGTCCAATATGTAACAGTTTTTTTTTAAATCACGTTTTTCAAAATGTTTAGTTTTATACCAAAAATTTACTTAAAAAGTTAAATTTAAAACAAAATATGCAATAAATAGAATTGATTTTTTTATAATTAACATAACAATTAGTTGAGTAATAAATAAAAAAAAAATTGAACTCCCACTTGCCACACACAACATTTTTTTAAATAATTTTTCTAGTTCATCATTACTGATTTCTAACAGTAAATTAAACTTTATCGGCCTGTGAAAAAAAAAGTAGTCGGGATACGAGTCTTCCTATTCGTGTAAAAACATGCTTGATTCTAGATTCTAGGTTTTGATTACAAGAAAAAGTACAACAAAATAGCAATTAGTTTAAAAGTTATCGTCGATCAATTGTTGAACGCCGTCACCAAACAAAATAAGTTTCTTGTAGTTAGTAGGCAAGTGTCAGTTAAATTAAAAAAAAAACTGTCACATATTGCCTAAGGTAAATAGGGTTCAAACTCTTCCCATTAGTCTCCTTTACCACCTCCAGAAATTCCTACATCGTTATCCCAAACACCCAGTATATTAATTTCACTAAGTCTACCTAAGACCTTATTATATTAATTTCACTAAGTCTAACTAGGTGGTTGCTAAGACCGAGTGGCCGAGTGGTGCAGGCATCAGCCGCGAAAGCTGGTGGTTCGATTCCCACCTCGGACGTGATCTTGGTCGTTTTTTCTTTGGTATATGACATCCAATATTTATAATTTATAAGTCTACCTACAACCTACTTATATTTACTTCTTACTTAGTGAAATTCTAAAACATTTTGTCTGTTTATGACCAATACTTTTTCAGTGAGGTGGTTTCTTTGCACCTAGTTTACATAAGTGTCTAGTGCGTCTATCGTTTATAAAACTACAAGTCAAGTACCCAAAATACAAGGCTATTAATATCTGTTATTGGTAATATTGTATACAATTTGTCTTCCACTATATTTAATTTTAAGTAGGTATATATTTTAGCAAAATCAATATTACATAATTATAATTAATACTGAAAACACTCTATTTAATTACATTTGTACAAAATATTCCATTTGCAATACAGCAGAAAATTATATGCCCGTATGCAAATCGAATTATTCAAAGTTATTTCTCGTCTCGATATATTTAATCAAATCACCCCGGAATTTCACGTTTAGCATTTTTACAAATACATCATCACGCAGTTATAGAGCTTATCACGTAGGCAGTAGGGGTGATGTTCGGTGGAAGGTTCTGGAATGACAAGGTAAGCTGGAGTAAGTGACCTGGAAGCTTTTAAATTACGCTGGCTGAATATTTTATTTGGCACAGACCGTTTCGATATTCCCGTAGTCCATGTAATGGCAAGATTCTTTCTATATTCATTCGGGATTAAATTTATAATTGTTCCATTTGGGATAGATCCCTAAATCTGGGCGTGGAATTGGAACGCGATTTCAGCTTTTTAAAATTTAGAACGCTGTTACGTACGAACGTAATTACGTTTCGAAATGTTTAGTTTCCAATGTATGTCATTGAATAATGAATACTGCTAAGAGTGCTAAGTCTCTGTGTATCAACTCTCACCAATAGATAAAATAGTGCCAGATTATAAATATTTCTTTGAACTGTTTGTTTAGATTGTTCGCCACTATTATAAAAAGCAGCGCGGAAAATATCGGAATACTTAATATTTTTTTTTTTGTAATTTTAAAAAGTTTAGTTTTTTTCGGGTTTTTATAGAAATAATCACTGTCACTATCACTCTATCCATCTGTCAATTGATTTTTCCTCGATGACATCGCATTCACCTTTCGGACGTGAAAATTAAAGTTGGATTAGAGTTGAAAATTAAAGTGGAAACTTTCATTGTTTTTTTTTTTTCGAATTAATCAGAAAAAAAAACAAGCCGTTTGGTAACAGATTTTTTTCCGGAAATGTTCAACGCTAGTAAAAAACAAGCATACGATTTCAGAAATAAACAGTCTCATTACTTCAAGGCAACCTATTATTTACATTTTAAGATTATTACAATTGTGACAAGATAAGTACTAAAAATACTAAGAATAAAGGAATTTCCAGCTCTCAGGTCACCTGATTACAAATGAACTCATAAGATAGTGCTATCGCATATTGATTTCTTGGAAGCGAGGATGTTATTATATGTAAAATTTCTCGAAACGAAGAATAATAACTTAATAAGTAAAAATATCAACTCCTCCTGCGGGTGTCGTAAGAGTCCAATAAGGGATTGAAGTGTCACTGATTACTATTTGATAAAAGATTGATGACGGGCAGCAGCGTCATCATAGTGGACACATTACTGCGATCGCCAATCCGCTTGCCCAGCGTGGCGATTATGGGCATTTACCTCCTAATGCGTTTATGTAAATATTATGTATAATATGTGTATTTTAGTATTATTAGTAATTATATTTATTTATGAGAATATGCTTTGTTTAAATTTCGATTATGCTTCGCCTCAAGGTAGACTGTTAAAGAATGCCTTATGACATTAAGTTTAATTTTTGAATTATGAGTTTTTTCTTTTATGTAATAAATATTTAATAAATAAACACTAAGCTACAAATACAAACGCCATGAACGTCGAATAATTTCACTCTACTCGTTAGAAATGTAGTGCACCTAGACTAATTCGGACGTTACGTGAAAATACGAAAGAAAAAGATTTTTAGTACAGATGGTGCCTTTTTTAGGCTCTAGTGCGAGAAGTGGCTCATTTTACGTCAGGTCCAAAGCTTCGGAGGGCCATCTGTACCAAAAAACGTCGTACGAGACACGTGCAAACAGAAAATTCGTAACTAGTGTCGATTTAAACACTCCCTTCGGTCGTGTTTTAAAACATAGCCACTCGTTTCGAATTTCATGTTTTTCGCACTTGTGTCGTAATGTACTATTACATCGTGGCGTGCACGTTGTAGCGTCAGAAATGTCACAGTAGATCGCACACCTCTTGCAAGTCCACCACGCAAGCGGTGTGCGATTGAATATGGAATTTCATACGCCACAAACGCGTACGCCACGCACATGCACACGCAACCGGTATGGCTTGGCCTTTAAAAGAAGAAAATTTGATGAAGACCACCCACATAGAATTATCCAAAGTTATAAATTTTGTTAAGTAGTTATAATCAAGACAAACATAATAAAATTGGTGCCTCGGTAACCATTATAGGACGTAAAATTTACGGCGGGCGTTTTATGACTCCATCGCTTTATTGTGGGAGTTTTGAGACTAAAACATATTTAACATGGAATAAAACGTTTAAAGAATCATGAAACCATGAATATTATGATATTAATCATCACTTCTATCATCAATCATCACACTAGTGCGAGAAGTGTTTCATTTATCATCAGGTCGAAACTTCGGAGGGCCATCTGTACTGAAAAAGGTGTCATAAGAGTCGATTAAGGGGTTTAAGTGTCACTGGCAATTATTAGATAAAATATTGATGATCAGCGTCATCAGCGTCATCACAGTGGACACATAGCGATCGTCAATCCGCTTGTCCGGCGTCGCGATTATGAGAATTTATCTCCTAATGCGTCTATACGCATAGTTAATAGGAGAGGCCTGTGTCGAGCAGTGGACTATTTATTTATTTATTTATTAAAACAAAAGTTTACATGACATTACAGTAGAACACCAATGCGTCATGAAACTAAAATTAAATTTATAACTCAGTATCGACATGATTTTGATTTCCTTTACTATTAAGACATTTTAAAATAGATTTCCTCAGGGTAGGCAGCGCACAGGTGATTTTTATCACAGTGTCCATGGGCCTCAGTTCCTGCTTTCCATCAGGTGGGCTGAGAGCTTAGTTGTCTACCTTCGTCACATAAAATAAAAACATACAATTTAAAAATCATCGGAAAAATATGATTATCGATCAGTCTGAATTGCGAGGCAATAGACTCGGTCAGTGGTGAGAATTGTAAACGAAACTTGGAATGTCGCCAGAAGCGTTACTAGAGTTAAAAGGCCATCTCGAATGTCCCTTTGTACAACACTGGCTTTCCGCGGCGTGTCACGTTTTATTATGTTACACTCATTTGTAGAGCAGCAATGGAATATTAACGTACACAATTTTCGCAGTATTTTATTTACCTTTTTATTTATTAATTTTTAGGAGATGAAATAGAAACACAAGTAAAGAAACGAAGATATGTAACAAACAAGGATAGGCTAAGATGAGTAAGATGTTTCTCTAAACATATCTCACTGAGAACAAAAGTGGTTTTGTCAGCATGCCATGCAAGTAAACTAATAATTACCAAATTAAAAATTTTAAAAACCGACTTCAACCGATTTCTCCAAGATCGCCGATTTATTTCCAGCATTGGTTTCCTCAAATCCTACTTTCTGAATGCAAATTCTTGTATATGAATGACAATTACCAAAAGCGCCATACATGTACCTGTACCTATGACATTTGAAGAGATCCCTCGATTTCTCCAAGATCCCATCATCAGCATCTCGCAACTTGGTGCCAACGGGACCATCTCGGGGTTATACACGTTCGATCACAAAAAAAAATTGGTTCACAATTATCGGGTAACATACATACAACAAAAAAAAATCAGTCGAATTGAGAACCTCCCCCTTTTTTTGACGTCGGTTAAAAAATAACAAATGGCTGGACTAAACTACCTACAGACTTAAATAGGGTTCTTGACAAGGTTTACACTTATGTTTATGAAGTATTTCTAGGTATATGGATTAAAATAGCTTAATAATATTATACATATGAAATTGGCGTTTAGTATCCATAATTCCAAGGGAAGTCTGTATTACACACAATGATCTTTTTGAGTTTTAACTATCGCGACTACATCTGATCATCATAAATCATCATCCAATCTAAGTCCACTGCTGGACGTAGGCCTCTCCTATTAATTATGCCCATAATCGCCACGCTGGGCAAGCGGATTAGCAATGGCAGTAGTGTGTCGACTATGATTACGCTGCTGCCCATCATCATCATCAGTATTTTATCAACGAATGATCGGATTTTTCGCAGTAATGTGTTCAGTATGATGACGTTGCTGCCTATCATCAGTCTTCTATCAACAAATTGTCAGTGACATATCAATCCCTTAGTTGCCTCTTACGAAGCCGCAGGAAGAGTCGGGGTGGTGACAAATGTATACATAATTATATTCTTACCACGTGCTATTGAAAAAGGCATCCGGACACCTGCTATAACAATGATTTCTCTTGAACAATGAATAATTATTATTAAGATTGATATTACCAATGAAGATACGAATACTGTTTTGAGAAACTATGTTACAACGACTTCCTTGTTGGTATTAATCTTCTTCTAATTAATTAATTAATTTAAGCTTTAATACCTACCCAAAAGGAAATCTTATCGTAGATACAAAAGGCGGACTTAATGCCGCAGAGCATTAAGGTATTGTAATAGTACTGATGACCTGGTGAAGGTCGCAAGAGTCCGCTGAATGCGGGTGGCACAGGACGGGTCATTGTGGCAATCTTTGGGGGAGAACTATGTCCAGCAGTGGACGTCTTTCGGCTGATATGATGATGATGACGATAGTACTGGCAGTAGGTTAATTTTTTTGTGACTTACATAAATACAAACGGTCTATTTTTTTAGAAATTTTTACGGGATTTCTTTCAAGCTACACAACTGGGCCATTCCATATGAAATCATCAAATGAGGTGCGCTGCATGCTTTCCGATTTGTATGGAAAAAATCATGGATGATAATATAGGTATGCTTTACATAAAACCGTAGTTGTTTAATTTTTAAACAGCCTAACAGCCAGATAACATAGGTCTGAAGTTTAAAAATAAGCGATTTTTGAGGTCGATGAAAATTGCTTTAACTTTTTTTTAATGTATGAAACTGAATTTTATTATATGTTAATTTACTATTTAATATGTGTACTTGTACATGTATGTATTACAGTAAATATATTTTAATTACTTATTGTATGACAAACTTCTAAAACGTCATGTTATTTTGCTAATGTTCAGTGATGTTCAGTAGCTTTTATTGGATTGCTCGCTTGGTCTAGACTGGTATTTTTTTTTAAATTAACAAGCTCAAATAGTCTTTAAATGAAAACATCAACAATATTTTTGAATTTAGTTCTTCTAACTTAAAAAAACAGTAAATTACAAAACCATTTTTGTAGAATTTGCTTTTTATGACGTTAAAAAAAAACATGTTTGGCAAAGTTTAAAGATCTGAAAAGTATACAGAAGAGAAGAACTTACTTTGTTCTTTGTAAATCATCTTTATTTATATTGTGTTATTGATTTTTGAAAGAGATATGATTTTTTGAAATCTACAAGTTAGCAAGAAGTTTCAAAGTAGTTGTTTAAGTTTATGTTTTTTTTTATCACGGACAACATTTATAAACGTAATAAACAACAAAATGATGATTGTTGATTCCCTCGTTTACTATGTACAGTCAACCAAAAAAGTGGTACACCGCTTTCTTGATGGTAAGCATGAAAATGCTAGTGGCACATCTTATAATACGTCTGAAATAGGGTACTTATAGGTTTTATTACACATGCCTACTGTCTTTAGATAAGAGTAATGATGTTGATTCAATAATGCGATAACAATAAAAATACCAGGTCGTATCATAATTTTGTGCCAGTTTCAAACGGCACCTTACGAGCCGGAAGATATTCCTACTCCAAAAATGTTAATGTCGTAAAGGTAGTCAGGTAATAATACTTTACACACACACACGCACATATATACATTACATATTTGTGACAAGCTTTTTTGCTGACTTTTGCATGATATGAACATGAATTCGTAAATCGTGCATTAACACAAGGGTCATACACACTGACATACTTATTATACTTAATTACATACATCGCAGCTTAAATAAAGGTTCTTGTTGTTGTTAATGAGTAATAAAATATAGTTATGAATAATTTAATGTGTTTTATTTAAAATAGTGAAGTCATAGAGCGCCGGAAAATAGTCGTAAAAAGTTCCGAAAAATGGACATTAAAAAAAATCATAATTCTCACAGAAATCGAAAACACAAACCAAATGAAACGGATTTGCATAGAATAGAGTTGGTGCTATCTTTTGTATAACTTTTTGGATTTTTTTATATTGCCAAACATGATGAAATTTGAAGTCAAAGTTGAGCAATTTCGTAAAATGGCCAACTTTACTATTCTTTTTTTCCGCTAAATGAAAAGTTTGTGATCAAACCCTCAGTTATTTTATGAGAGCAATACTTGTACTATACAGTAAAAAAATATTAATTCCCTAAGCCCAGGAGACATGCTGCAAAATCCAATAGAAAATGGGCGGAATTTGAAAATATTCACAAAACTTTCAACATTTATGATGGAAAAAGTAAAATAGCTTGATGCATATTGATAATAACATTTTAAAGTACGTTTACTAGAGAATCAGAAAAAATATATAAAAAATGTATATTAGTTACCGAAACAAATTAACATCGCTTCTCGTGGAACCTCAAAAACAGGTAAATTGAAACTTAAAGCGGGCCCCATCTGGATGAGCAGCAAGTAAAAAAAAAAGTATTGACGGTTTACGTACAACTTACTTAAGACTATCATCCTTGATTTTTTTCAAACTGTTTAAAAATCAGTCAGCGCGGAATTAAATCAGAATCTGATGATTTCATATGGAATGGCCCAACTGTAATACTCGTAGATGCGGCTTTTTTTATAGATTAATAAAATTGTTCAGCTGGTAACAAATATTTAAATTGTGTCGGTCAAATGTTTCGTCAGAGAGTTCAACAGCCATACCATGACTTTGCAAGTATCGGTAACGTTATGTTTTAGTCGATAGGTACGCAAAGCAGGCCATCGCGTTCGCTCCAATTATACCTATGTATTAGTGCGAGCGCGATAGAATGCATTATCATTACTTATCTAATCGAGTAAAGCCATAACTTTACTTTCCAACTCATGGTACATTCGAAATCAGATATATCGTAGCGTTCTGAGCGCTCAAAAATATCTGAACACCCTTCCATTGTCATGGCCATAAAGCCGTGCTCAGATATTTTTGAACGCTCTGTAGCCGTACTGCTACAGTTACTAAAATAACTTTCTAAAACATACAAAGAAATACAAAAAAAAATGACATGAACATATTGCGAAAAACACAAATCAAATTATTTATTAACTAAATATTTTGATTTGTACTTATATTTTTTCTCCAGTAGTAACACTACTTAATACTATTAGAGATCACGGTGTATAAATTATAAATATTAGATGTCATATACCAAAGAAAAACGACCAAGATCACATATGTCCGAGGTGGGGACATAGGTAGATCTTAGTCGTTTTTCTTTGGTAAATGACACCTAATATTTATAATTTAAAGACAAGAAATTAAAAAAAAACTACTTTGCAGGCCTAGGCCTGAAAACTGTTACGAAATTCCATTTCCATCCCATTGAGTTACTGCGCCCTAAAAGCGATACTTCCGAGTCTATTTTAAGAAACGTAAAGACAATATTTCATTGCATGTATGAGATAAATAACTTTTAAGCAATTGTGTAAGTAACGAAATCGATTACCTAAAAAAGTATACTTTTACAACTTAATTACTTCACGATATCTTACAACGTATTATTCGAAAGCTTCGATATTCGCTACGCGATAGTGAACCTTACTGCACAGACATAAGACTAAAGGCCTAGAGTGGAGTTTAATATTTCGGGTAGCAACAGCAACCCCCGTGGTCAGGTTTCGCTGGAAACGGGCCAAAGTTACATGTTCGTGATATACCCCGATCGAAAAGGCTTCATAAAAATACTGCAATTTATGTACATACATTATATCTAACTAATCTACTTAACTTAACCTATATCTATAGTTCAATTATCGAGAAGATGGAATTGCATATGTAGTGGTATCGCGTATTTACAATGTATTGTGTGCTATTGTATCGACTCATGTATTGGCATTATGCGACTAATAGTAAACCTAATTGTAAAGACACAAGGTTCACTTTAAAAGTGTTGCTTACCACCACTACAAATGCAATTCCATCTTCTCAATAATTGTGGCATTGTACCGAGGATGCTGGCGGCATTTCCTCGCTGTATCGCAATACTGATGCGTTATGCGAGGAAGTCGCCAGCTCTTCGGTCTTTAGTTACGTCAACCAGACGTTTCGCGATCTCAAACAATTTTAGTGCGCTGGGGCCCCAAAATACTGTGTATATTTTGGAACGAAAAGCACAATTTTACGTTTACTGGAAAATTACAAATTCCTTTTAAAAATAAATCAGCAAGCAATATTATAACCACGTGTTTATACCATCAGTCAGTAGAAAACAAAAAAATGATAACAAGCCTAAAATAATGCATTATTCCATAAAGGTGCATTGCACTGTTCTATCCCCCGCTCTACGAAATCAACGAATCACGTTTCGTGTAACGATAGAATTCCGTAAAGTACCTAGGGGGATAGAACAGCGAATGCTCTTTTGGTCTGCATGTACCTTAACAAAGCACTTTCAGAATCCAATCTTGGTTTTGTTACCAACTTAAATCCTAAACCTGGAGTTAACATACATTTCTAGTTGAAATTATTGATATTTAGTAATATTAACGTAAAAATAATATCTGCGAACATGTTTCACGATATGTGTCAAAAACGTCAAAAACTATAGAAAGTCAGCCATATTTGTTTATATTGTCTTTGGATTCTACTCACAGATGATTATTTTTGTTTATTATTATTATCCTTTATTTATCTCTCTTTTTTATAAAAATGTCTATAAAAATCATTTTTTTTATGTAATAAATTATTTAATGCACGTTATTTTAATATGATTTATTATTATACTGTTTTGAAAAAATAAGTCTACCTGAGTTTCTCGTTTAGGCGGAGGTCGTCATATTCTTAGTAAGTACCTTTCGAGATAGGTCATGTTCGGTAGATGCCACTTTCTGAGGATGTCATGTTCTGAGAAGGCCGCTTTCGGAAAGCGACACGTTCTAATTACGTCACATTCTTATATCGCCACTTTATGAGTTCGTCGCTTTCTGAGTTTGTCGCGTTAGGAGTACGTCACTTTCGCATTTTACGGTGCTCCTGTGCGTTTTCGCAAGTTGACTCCTAAGAAACTAATGATCCTGACCAGGAATGGGATCGATTCTTACTGGTTCTTCTCAGAAACGGTGTAGGGCTAAAAACTGTAGTAGATTTTTGTTCTCTTGATAGTGTCAGACGATTCGAAAATGCTTATTAAGTTATTAATAAGCTTCCTTGAATAAAGAATAATTTGACTTGACTCGATGGTAGACAATAAAATTTGTTTGTCATAACGCCTGTAAAGGTGTATTCAGACCGCTCTACGAAATCAACCACTCACGTTTTGTGTAACGATCGAATTTCGTAGAGTGGGAGGTTGTAATAGCGAATGTTCGCTTGGTCTGAATGCACCTTTAGAAGTTATCGGCTAGTCTTCCTCGTGTCAAGTTAGTGTTCGCATTATATCGCTGTTCAATGTGCTTGAAAATATCCACGAAACTTTAATAGTTCAAATTAACTGAAAAATACCTTGCAATTAGTTAATTGTAGGTACCTACTAAATATACACGCTGGAGTGGGTACTCATTTTATCACAGTAGATGATGATATTATTTGTCAGTCTACGTAGCCTAAACGGTAGTGACCCTGCCTGCGGAGTTGGAGGTTCCGGGTTTAAATCCCGGCGCGGGCATTATTTTTGTATAATAAATATTTGTATCTTGGTCCTGGATGTCTATGTATGTAAGAATCTATATGTATATATCTGTTATATATATACAGTATGTATCATCTCGTAGAGCAAAGAAAGAAACCCATTAATGTTTAGATCATATTAAACAACTTTTACTATGGGGCCAAACCCGAATTCACGAAAAAATTTTTGACAGTTTCATACATTTTGATTGCGTGATCATGAACACGTTGTATGGGAGAGTAATTTTTTTTTCACGAATTCGAGTATGGCCCCATAATAAAAGTTGTTTAGTATGATCTAAATATTAATGGGTTTCTTTCTTTGCTCTACGTGGTGATACATACTGTATAGACGCTTGGTACCCACATCACAAGCCTTAATTGAGTTTACCGTGGGACTAGACTAAGTCGATTTGTGTTAGATGTTCCAAGATACTTATTTATAAAAAAAAAAAATATATAAAATAATATTTTCTTCAGTTACCGCGAGTATTTACTCATGAAATAAAACTATGAAACGGATAAAATCGCGTATATTAATTAACTCTAACTTCATTCCGACGTTTCGAACACTTTACAGGGTACGTGGTCTGCGTCGCCCGCAGTTTCATAGTTTTATTTCCAACATAAAATAATTAAGAATGCCCTCGTTGATTGGTGTAAAGTTGTTAGCCGCCATATATCAAGTTTCTTTGCAATTTCGTGAGGATCTGCAAATCGGGTCGGTTTCACCCTTCCCAGTTATTCCATCTCAATAAACCAGTATAACATGAGCTGCCATCACTCACAGTTGTCAAGTACCTCGAAGTCCCCTTTGTAGTGGTTTTTGGCGACTGCTGGCAAAGTTTGGGAATGGCTGGCCTTCTGTTACGTAGCGATAGAGGAATTTTGGTGGTATTTTGTAAGTGAATCATAAAATCGTAGAAAAAAACATAAAGATGAAAAAAATGTACCTACATGGGCTAGTTTTTCGAATGTTGTCCTTCTGAGAGACCCGAAGCATAGCTCTTTCCATAACACGCGTTGCGACCTAAATCATCATCATCATCATCAGCCTATGTTAGTCCACTGCTGGACGTAGGCCTCTCCTATTAACTATGCGTATAGACGCATTAGGAGGTAAATGCCCATAATCGCCACGCTGGGCAAGCGGATTGGCGATCGCAGTAAAGTGTCCAGTCCACTATGATGACGCTGCTGCCCATCATCAATCTTTTATGAAATAACTAATGGTAAGTGACACTTCAATCCCTTAGTCGACTCTTACGACACCCGCAGGAGGAGTTGGGGTGGTGACAAATGTATTCTTACTGCCGTCACCACACACACGGCTATGAAAAGCATATCCCATGCAAAACTTGATAAATTACAAAAATCTTTGTTCTCCGTCTGATTGCCCCTTAACGGGGTAAAATCGCAGTCAAAGTTGGAGAGCCCCCATTATAGTTAATTAGGGGCAAGTTTCAAACAACGAAGTTGAGAGATGGGTTGCGGTTTATTTCGGTCACTTTGCTGAAGCTTTCAGTAAATATAGTGGTCAGTATTTAAATATAATGCGCGCCAGTAGAAAACGAAAAAAATTGTAAACAAATATGGCTGACTTTCAATAGCATTTGTTGTTATTGTGGTAGGTTAACCTACCATATTATATGTCAAGAACAATAACACAAGGACAATAAAACGCGATCGTAGATTAATTTTAAAAACGGAATCCTTATAGTATCGCCATGTCAGTCTGTCCGTCTGTCCGCAGCATAGCTCAGTGGCCGTTAACACTATAAATCCGCAATTTGGTACATGTATACATATTAATCATGCCAACAAAGTGGTACAATAAAAAGTAGATAACATTTTTTTTTCGGGTACCTCGAACTAAGCGGGTACATTGGTGAAGTGGGGATGTTTTATTTTTTATTTCCTGTAATCCTATAGAGTGGGGCATTAGCGTTAGCGTTAGCGTTAGCGTTAGCGTTAACTGGCACCACCAGCCAGCCGTTCAGCTGCAAGGACTCGGAGGCGCTGGTCGCACAAAGGAGGGAGGGTCGGAGAGCTTTGTCGAAAATGTTCAAATGCACGTACCAGTACGGTTTAGGTCGGTCGGTCAGAGGCGTTTAGACGCGATGTGGTTTAACGTCCTCCGTCCAGACTCATCCCGTCCGGAATGGGGCGTGCATTCGAGCCTTCTCGCATTTCTCTCCATCGTCTGCCGCCTCGGTGCGCTCAGCTGACGCTCCTGCCCGAGCTACCGGTGGACCAAACAGTACAGGTTGGGAGTGTAGGGCTTGTGCCTGACTCCTGACTGGATAGGAGTTGACGGGATAGAGAACCAGACCGAATACTTGCATCGTGCCCAGTGATGAAGGAAGATGGATATATACGTGTGTTGATACATACAGGAGTGATAGTGACTGCGTTTCCTTCACTTTGGTTGGCTTCTTCATTTCGATTGGACATTTCAGTGGTCCGATCCAGTCCAATCCAGTGTGTGGTTTTTCATTTTCGTCCTCTGGCTCGGTTTCAGTGTCGGTCTCCGGTAATTTGTAGATGGTTTCCACTTCTTTCTTAAATTTGTCTCTGTCTTGTGCTATGTTTTCGCAGTAAGTCATATTTTTCTCCTTATAATTGGTTATATCATGCTCTAGGGAGTCGGTCCATGTGAAAATTGGCCTACCTATTTTTTTCGTATTTTCTCTATATTCCAGGGCTGCACGCAGGAGGTGCGGCTTAGGCCGTCGGAGTATGTGGCCATAGTACGATAGCCTACGGACTTTAATAGTTTTCGTAATTGATTTCCCTTGAAGGATATCTCCTATTTTTTGTTTAGGCGGACTTTTTGAAACACCCAGCAACTCTTTTAGTATAAATCTCTCATATTTCCTAAGCCGTGACCTATTGCCACTGGTGAGGGCCATGGCCTTGACGCCGTATGTCATAGAAGGTGCTATGACCATTTTATACAATAGCCTCGCTAATTTCCAGTCTATGCTTTACTTTTGTATAAATTTCGTTAGAATTTTGGAGTACCGAATGGCCTTATCGCACCTGGTTTTGATGGCCCGCCTATCGTGACCAGCTGTTATATAAGTGCCCAGGTACCTGATTGTTTCAATAGGTTTTATTGGTACTCCACCCAGGCACCTTTGTTGTTGTTCCGCTACTGGCGGGCCGAAGGGATCTCTGATTAGGTATGAGTTTTGTTTTTGTCTCGTTAATAACGAGGCCTACTGTTTGTAAAAGAATTTTAAGTTTAATTATAAGTCGGTCGAGTGTTTTAATGCAATCGCCTATCATAATGAGGTCGTCTGCGAACGATAAAATTAATGGGAGGGTGATTTCATTATCCTTGTTGAGCGTCAGGGCCTCGTCTTCATCCTCGAGCGTTTTTAGGACGTCATCGATAAGATGGTAAATATTCTTGGTGACAAAGGGCACCCTTGTTTGACCCAAAGTAAGGATAAAGATCCTTACTTATAGGTTCTGTGGTTTGTCCGAACCATGAAATGAAGGTTCATTCCCTCATGCAGGCCGCAATGATACGGTTAGTGAGGGAGGTACTTATACGGCTAAGTAGGATGTCCCTTAGAGCGTTGAGATCTACGTTATCGAAGGCTTTTTCAATGTCTAACGCTACTACATAAATTCTGTTGCCTTCTTTCCAGTTGGTATCAAGAACCCGGCGGAGGGTAAATAGGTGATCGTCCGTGGATCTGTCGTTCAAAAAGGCGGTTTGGTAATTACCTAGTGCTTCCATTTCTTTGTCCAGTTTTTCAAGTAAGAAGTTGGCGTATATCTGTAATCCTATAGAGTGGGGTATCGTTAATCTAAATCATTAATAGTGGGCCTATATAATACTTTAAAATAAAACTATTTCGAACACAATCAGCCTAGCCGTTTTTAAATAACTACGATAACCGACACTGAGCATGGCCCGACATGATCTTGGCCGGTTTTACGTTATTACTAATATTGCTATAGCCTCCTGCCGCATGACAATAAAATTTGCCAGTGAATTTTGAATTAACAGTATAGGAAATAGAATAGAATTTATTTTGTTTGAGAAGACCTTTTAATAGGTCTCTGGGAGGCAGGAGGATTGCTTATTGATTAATTTTAAACGAACCTGCTTCTTACTCGTACTAACCTACAACTACTACGTAAAACCTACTCGTTTGGTTTCATCCAAGTATTTTTACTGTCATTCCTGCCTTTTGTGGTATAGGTGCCGTGTGGTGACGGCAGTAAAAATACATTTGGCACCACCCCAACTCTTCCAGCGGGTGTCGTAAGAGTCGATTAAGGGAATGAAGTGTCACTGACCATTCGTTGATAGAAGATTGATGATGGGCAGCAGCGTCATTATAGTGGACACATTACTTCGATCACCAATACGCTTGCGTAGTGATTATGGGAATTTACCTCCTAATGCGTCTATACGTCAAGTTAATAGTAGAGGCAACAGTAGACTGTGTTAGGCCAATGATGTGATGTTTTAGGTCATCGACATCATGTTCATTTAGTAATTTAGCCTTCTAGCTGCATATTGTACCTGTATTGATTAGTCATTTAGGTCACCGTTTTGTGTAACTGCGAATGAATAAATTAACCGCTTTACGACCCGTGTGTGAATTTTACAGAACAGCCATTATCATCGATCCTGATCCAGTAACGGTAATTCTTTTACAATGGGGTTATATATTGCCGTTGTTTTCATAAAACCACATTCAAAATGGACGTTTTATACACGCGATTGTATATACTCCACTTTCTAATGATGATGCAAAAATGAATATTCTTTTGCAAATACATGTTTGAATATCGTTTTACAGATAAATAATGAGCAATGAGATTTGCTTAGTTGACTTAGCAAATCTTGTACTTAGGTAATATTATACAGGGTGGCTAAATAATAAGCGTTGCCGTTGTCATTGCCGTTGCCCAGAGGTTGTTTTGGAACTCCGAATAGGAATTTTGGATTACTGGGAATCTGAATATGAAATAATACGAATTTTTAGGTTTGTTTACAATGTTTTTTACTGACTAATAGTATAGATACATAAATCGCCTATTTTCACGATTATGCTACTGAATGGAAGAGTCGTAAGAGTCGACTAAGCTATTGAAGTGTCCCTGGCCATTTGTTTATCGAAGATTGATGATGGGCAGCAGCGTCATCATAGTGGACACATTACTGCGATCGCCAACCCGCTTGTCCAACGTGGCGATTACGGGAATTTACCTCCTAATGCGTCCATTACAGTCGACGTCAAAGATATCGTTACGGTTTAGGTGCCAAATAGTACATTACTACCGAGGCCGGGAAGCAACCCGTCACTTCATGGCCGAGGTATGTATAATGCTTTTCTCAAACATGCAATGAAATGAAACAAAAAAATGTATCTTCTTTCTAAGAAATTACAAGTCAACTACATAACTAAGTCTTTGAAACACAACAAAAGTCAAATACGACACCGATACCTCATTTTTTTTTAAGATTGACCTGTTTGCAAGTTGCAAATTTTTTACATTTAAAAAGCGGTATTAGACGACGCCGTCGGTTGGATCCAATTAATTGCATGCAGTGATCGGGGCCGACGGATCGCGCCGTATAATACTGCTTTTTAAATATTATTTTGAGTAGTTATTGTACATTTATATTAAATTATATAATTTAAATACCTAATTATAACTGCAAAAAATTTGCCAACCATTTTTTTAATACTAATATTACTTACAGATAATTATTGGCTGAAAGCCAAGATGCCAGGTCACAACCCTATGTCAAATGAAAATTAAAAAAGAGGCACTTGCAGGCCTAGGCCGGCAACGAGGTACTTCCCGGCCACTTTTTTAAGGCACGTAACTACAACATTTCATTGCATGTTTAAGAAAAAATATATTTTCTGCCCTCCGGCCGGCAAACACCACATTGCCGGCCGCTGCGCTAAACTAAGTTGCCGCCTGCCGGCTCCGTTGAGCAGAAAAATAGTATACACACCTCGGCCGTTAAATGGGGAACGTTTCAGATCACATGTTTGTAGGCCTCATACATATGTATATACTAGATCTAACGCACTAAACTTCACATTAGTTTAATTACACGTCGCAAGCAGCGTGTCACGAGTCTACAAGCTTGTCATACCTCGAACTTAGTTCAGCAATTTACTTCCAACTTAGTTGAAATATTAATTGAACACGGCATAGTTATGTTTCGTTACAAATTAATGCCTATTGACGTAACTATTGTACACGTGGCACAATGTTGTTCATGAAATAATATGCCCGGTTTATGGCGTATGTTAAATTATAATCATATAATATTATATATACCTAATTATAATGTTTATGTATTTAAGTATTCATATGTATCTATCTATTTAATATATCGTCATCTGGTGCCCACATCCCAAGCCTTAATTGAGCTTACCGTGGGACTAGGTCGATTTGTCTGAGTTGTCCCAAGATATTTATTTTATTTATTTTTTTATAATAGGATTTCTTTTCACGCTATTTTAATCCATACATGAGATTTTATGCTATAGGTGGCAGACGAACAGACGAATCGCCTGATGGAAAGCAATTAACGTCGCCCATGGACACCCGCAACACCAGAGGCGTCGCAAATGCGTTGCCGGCCTTTAAGGTGGGAGTACGCTCTTTTCTTGAAGGTTTGAAGGGCGTATCCGTCTCCAATTGCCTTGTGGTGCGGCAGTAAGAATACATTTGTCACCACCCCAACTCCTCCTGCGGGTGTCGTAAGAGTCGACTAAGGGATTGAAGTGTCACTGACCATTCTACAAGATTGATGATGGGCAGCAGCGTCATCATAGTGGACACATTACTGCGATCGTCAATCCGCTTGCCTAGCGTGGCGATTACGTATGGGCATTTATCTCCTAATGCGTCTATACGCATAGTTAATAGGAGAGGCCTATGTCCAGCAGTGGACTAACATAGGCTGATGATGATGATGATGATCCGTCTCGAAATTGAAAAAAAAACATCATCTCACACAAAAATCACCACTTCGTCATGTTTTTTAGAGACACAAAATAAGACATGAATATAAATGATATAGGTTTGATAGAAATCTTGCGATAAAAAACACTACAGGAAGGATGAATCTTTGAAGAAAAGGAAGGAAAAGAAAAAGAAAACCTACAAAAACTCGAATGAATTGTGTGTGACGATATAAGAAAGAAGGAAATTAATGTTGAGATGACGCGCCAGTGAATATGAAAAAAATGCGTCTTTTCCTTGTGAAAGGGGAATTGTGACAATTTTAAACAACAAGGCACAAGAGTTATAACTTTTTTCCAACTTCGCTTATATGTATTTGTTCAGCCTCCGTAGCCTATTTGGTACCCTGCTTACGAAGCTGGAGGTTCCTGGTTCAAATCCCGGCGAGGGATTTATTGGTGTACCTATTTATTTATCACAAATATTTATTCCTTGGTCGTGATTGTCTATGTATTTAAGTACCTATGTATATTTTTCTACATATTATATAAAGTCCATTCATGCTTAGCTGTCTTATCTAGTAAACAACTTTCTAACCTAAAAGTACACGTTTACTGTTGTAAACTGCCATATTTGCCTATACCAAAATACCTGAAGCCGTATTTGTGCAGTCCGTCCGTAGTTATTAGGAACTTTTAGGTTAGAAAGTTGTTTACTAGATAAGACAACTAAGAATGAATGGACTTTAGGTATATATCGTCGTTTGGTACCCACATCAATCACAAGGCTTAATTGAGCCTGCCGTGGGACTAGGTCGATTTGTGTAAGATGTCTCAAGATATTTTTTTTTTCTTAATAAATTTTCGCTACAATTTCTTTCATGATTGTTTTTTTTATTACCTATAAAGTCACTTATTTTGTTTTTTTAACCATAACTTACCCACTTCCGTGATGCGAAATTCCATCTTGGCTTCAATAAACTTACCTGCAAAAAAAAAGGATTTATTACACATTTTTTTCCAATACTTTTAGGTACTAATAAAGGGCACCATTTTTTAATGACCCTTGAATTGATTGAAAAACGGCTTAACCCTTTGCAACCGAAAAGTCACGATTTGAAAACTTAATAATGAGCTCTATTGACTTTTTTTTAATTGACAATTAACTATGATTATGATTAACTGTCACGATCGTATCAACCCGGGTGTAAAGGGATAAGGCTGTAAAGTCGTTTTTTTGGAAAAATAAACAAAAATACATAGTAAGACAGTTGATACTAAGTTAATACATAATTAAATAAAATGATTTAAGAACGCAAATAATTTATTTAAAAAAACACTAATATCCATGGAAAATGTAAATAAACGAAAGCTATTTGTCCTTAAAAGAACAAAAAAGTACCAGCAGAAAGATATTTAAAAACTTACTTCGGTAAACGGAATTTGCTGATAAATGGTCTCACAAATTGGCTCTGACGAACAAAAATAATTACCGAGAGATTCTTTCACGCCGAATATTTCAAATTAGTCTGGAATGAAAATCTTCGCAAATCTAAAAGAATATCCTCCGGGAAGGTAAATATAGCCTTAAGAAGATTAACTTGTTTATGAAGTCTGACCAACCTGGTGGGCGGGTACTAAATAGTACATAATATATTATAGAGGAGTAATAAATAACAGGCACGTATTTTTTATAACTGCCGAATCTGATTCTGTTGGGAAAAATTGTCCTTTAAAGTCCTGAAAAGAGACAAAATCCTTTAACCCCTTACCGCATAAATTAAAAATAAATTGTTGAAATTTGAACTTGAATTTGATTTTATAGCGGCCATATATGGCTTCTATGCGGTAAGGGGTTAATTTCCTCAGAGATTTGTTCAACCATTATGGATAAATATGATTAATTACCTATTGTATTAAAATTAAAAACCGAGAATTAGGATTAGGTTTAAATTTTGACCATCATAACCCCTAAAGGACTAGTTTTTTTACAAAACCACTTCTGGGCAGGACTGATTTTCTACAGTATAAACCCCTTATTCATAAATAAACGTATCCAAAATTAACAAGCCGATGTTTGTCCCTTTCAGTCTTATCAATATGTCCATGAGCGCGAAAAAGACAAGCAATACTTAGCAGCTTGCAAAGTTAGGAGACTTTATCAAGGTCTCTGCTCACTAGACCGTACCATACCATGACGGTAGCATGAACGTATCAGACAAAAAAACTGTTATTTGTATTGATAAGTATGAGACAGTGTTGGCCGGCGCCGGAACGTTCTAGTGGGCATAGTCTCAAACTTTTCAATACAAAGAATAGTTTTTTGTCTGATACGTTCATGCTACGGTCATGGTAATATACGGTCTAGTGGGCACAGACCTTAAGAGGGAAAGACTAGGAATAATTATTTTGGAGATAACTCCAAGAGATAAAACAGTCACCAATACAGCATCCTTCAAAGTTAACTATCTGCTTACTGAAGTTGACAAAAGAAATACCACATATTTCATATGCTTCATCCTAGCGCCATCTATCGATTTTTGTAAGTTGACCCAATTCGTAACAATATTCTTCCAACTCACTGTCATGCCACTGAAGAAAATCATCATTAATCACTATAATGGCGTCCATAGTCACAGGATTTCTTTTTACGATGTCGTCTTTAGGAAGGGTTACTATGGGCTATCCATTACTCCATTTTTTCTTGCGAATATAAATCGAACAAAGAGAAAGCAGCCTAACCACCCTAACAGGGAAATTTTGTACCGTATACCAATAGTTCAGAAATGTAATTTACTATGTAACTTTTTATTAAGTGTGTAATTTATTATGTAACTAATCTTTTATTTTACATTTTACACAATTTCTTGGAAAAGACGATACGTTTACATTATAGAATACTATAAATATAAAAGTGCATTTTTTCCTTTAAAACAAAAACTCTTGCGATACACCTTTTCCCGATTGTACCTATTTGCAGTATCTTCGTAAAGCTCTTTAAAAAAGGGCAATATATTCACAACCATGACGTTAAAAAGACTAAAATAATAAAATTAAGTTAATTATTTTGAGTTTCGTAGCTAAAGCCTATCTCAACTTATGGAGCAGTCTGCAAAAAGGAGGTGTTATTGTTATCTCAGCGAACGAGTAATGGAGAAGTGCAGAAAAAACGATTTAAACATTAGATTATAAATGATTTATTTATTCTAAAAGTAAATCAAAACTGACTTTGATTATGTAGATATAAGTGATCTGTGCACAAGGTGCAATAACTCCCAATGCAATATTATAAGCAAAGCTCGGGGCAAAAATGAATAAACCCAATCTTCACATTGAGCAAAAGTAGGCAAGACAGTTGTCTAATCGCCAGTGTAACATGACCTAAAGTTAACGCAAAAATGGATGAGTGATGGTAGGTAAGGGAATTGATTTCATGATTTTTAAATGGCAATTGATCCTAGCATACATTAGCCTGGGTATCTGTGAAGAAAAATACAAAAATGATATTCAGCAATAGTGTAAAATTAACCACAACCTTTTAATCCTCAAATTATTCAAGTTACGCACATACTCCAAATTCTTAAGTAAATTCTCAATGTTGTGGGTATCTAGGTATTCGAACAGAATATGGAAAGGTTTTGTGGGGAAAATTTCCCTTGGTTTGTCGGGTCGAGGCTTGTCGAAAGTAATCTATAATATATAATCTAATAGTATCAATAATATTATAGAAGGTAAATAAATATTCAGAAAATTTGCTATTTTTGACAAAAAATTTATATTTAGGTGTACGATACAAACCCGAACAGGGTTTAACGTCACCTTATGTTAAACTATGTAATGCTTTTCATGTAATAAAATAAATAAATAATTTTCTCAGTAAAATATTGCGGTGCGTACAAATTATTATATTTCTGTATAATGTATCTAAGAATAATTTTTAAGTATTTGGTAATAATGATTTTTTTATATTCTCATAACATAATATTCTTAATTATTTTCTTCAAAAACAATATAAGTAAGTAACAATACATATAATAAGTACCTAACAATATAAAATTAGTAAAAATTCTGAATAGTTATTACATTTTTCAATCAATTTAACACAAGAAATCAAACTTGTAGCCGTACCATAGGTTACACGTAGGATACGTTAGGTTTTAGTCGATACGTTTCTCGGAGGTGTGCAGCAGCGTTCCCGAAGCCCCGCACATAGAGCGAGCGGTGGAACACCCCAGGGGTTTAGTCCGTGCGAGTCGGACATAACCACCCGGTTGCTCCCGGGCCGGGTGGTATCCATAAAGGATTCCCCTGGGTTAACAAAAAAAAAAAAAAAAAGGTTTTAGTCGATACGTACCTGAGATTTTACTGAGCGTTCTTATAAATGCAAATGCTAGGTCAGTGGTTGGAATAGCCTGATCCAATCTTAAACGAATGAAATAACATCAGGATCACTCTCCCTGAAGGATTCCCGTCTTATTTAATTTGCGGCGATGGCTCTTCTCCGGTTGTGGTCTTTGATACTGAAATGAATTTATTATGGCGCTTTTAGGCTTTTTGAGAGGTTTATAATATTATTTTGAGAAGATAGGTTATCTGGAAGATCGCTTCTTGGCGATATGCCGGCCTATTTAATTTTCTATTTGTTGTATTTTTGTGAAAAAGAATATTCTAATTTATTAGTCAAGGTCCGGTCAGGATTTGTCAGAATTTCATGTAAATCCCGATATCAAGCAGAATATGGCTGACATTCGAATTTGTTGTCTTTGATACGTATCGAGAAACACGTTCGTAGAATTATTTTTCCGTTAGTAAATATTAATAATTATAACCATAAATGTACATGAACTCAAGGTTTCAAGTTGCTGATAAGATCAAAATTGTGTTTTGAAAGTGCGTCATTATAAATAATGCAAGTTTTTAGGTTTGTTTATTTTTTTTTCGAATTTTGCTGGCGCACGGTATAGTTATCCAAAAACGGAAAATATTTCTGTTTATATCATCAATCAAATTTCCTGACTCTACACTCCAGATCATCATCATCATCATCTCAGCCCTAAGACGTCCACTGCTGAACATAGGCCTCCCCTCTGGACCTCCACATGTACCGGTTAGATGCGACCTGCATCCAGCGTGTCCCGGCGACCTTCATAAGGTCGTCTGTCCATCTTGTGGGTGGACGTCCTACGCTGCGTTTGCCTAGCCGTGGTCTCCACTCGAGCACTTTTCGACCCCATCGACCATCTGCTCTGCGTGCAATGTGGCCTGCCCATTGCCACTTCAGCTTCCTAATCCGAAGGGCTATGTCAGTAACTCTCCAGATAGTTAATAAAAAAATATAAAAAAGATTTTACTAAATGCATGCGGGATAATTGATAAGGAAATCTTTCATTTCATTGTCATTTCTAATAAAAAATTGATGTGACACATGGTCTTGTCAATGTTGCGTCATTATTTATTTATTTGTGTGTTGCCCTACTTGGCGTCCTCCATTAGGCGCGAATTGTTAGGCCATGTACACACGCTGCGGTCGTGGCCAAAAAATGGGCTCGCCGGAAGATCAGCGTTAGCTTTCGGGTCGACATTATGCTGAGGCGAGTCCATTTCGTGGTCTAATATTAAGTGCTGAATCTGTCTGTTTTGTCTTGTCCTGTCATGCTTGTTATACTTGCCACGAATAAATTATTTGTACTTGTATTAGTATTTAAATCAGTACGTAAAATTAGAATGCCGCTTCAGCTATAAAACGGGGTTTCCCGAACGATTATTATTAATTAAGGAACTTGCATCTTTACTTTATAAAACTTCCTCCATCGACTGAAAAGTTTCCACTTTAGTTTACAAAAACATGAAAGGCGTATTCGGGTTTAGCAGTTATGACCGTTTGTGCACTCTATGCGTATTGTAACAAGGGTCATCATAAATAAATAAATATCTTGGGTTAACTTACACAAATCGATCTAGTCCCACGGTAAGATCAATTAAGGCTTTTAATCTAAGGCGACCAGTGGAGAGCGAATCCATGAGTTGGAGCGGGATGCCGATATGGGTACTCACTCTCGCACGTATGGTTGTCCAATGTCGTGGCCGCGGCAAAAGGTTACTACGGAACGCTAAAAAAACCGGCCAAGTGCGATTCGGACTCGCGCGTGCAGAGTTCCGTACCATTATGAATTTATCATTTAAAAAATACAGTTAAATCAACCTACCTCATAAACTATAGGAGATTATTTATTCAAACTAAAAATCGTTGATAGAGTTTCTTAATGTGCATAACATATATTTTTTTTAGACTTTTATATCGCGTAGTTTAAAAAATAGAGGGGGGGACACATTTTTCGGACTTTGAGAGCTGATATCTCGAAAACGATTCGCTTAAATAAAAATGAGATTTATAAACCTTTAATATCATTTTCAAAGACCTTTCTATTAATAGGGGACACGCTTATATACAAACAAAAATTCTATCCCTCAGTTACATGTATGGAGGCCCCCCACCCCAATGATTTTTTTTTACAATTTAGTATCGTAATCCTATAGCGGTTCATACAACACATATCCTTACCAAATTTCGTTACTGTAGCATTTATAGTTTCCGAGTAAATCCGCTGTGACAGACGGACATGACGAATCTATAAGGGTTCCGTTTTTGCCATTTTGGCTACGGAGCCCTAAAAAGATATGGATATTCAACACAATACACTCAATTCTGATAGCTTTATTTCTATTTGCATGCAGAACAGAACCTACTTCCTAACTGCTTAAATCGCTTAGCGCAGAACTTAGAGTGATTATCTATGCACTATTCGACGTCAGCATGCCGCGTATTTTAATTGAATGCCAAGGATTTTCGTTGGAAAACCAGTATAATTATGTCTTCTGGTGAAGTATAATTGGTACAGAAATGATAAATAAAGTGAGCTTACATTACATTAAGAATAAGAAGAAGCTTATTAGAAATTCATTTTTACATTGAACTTAATTGAACGCTGAATTTAAGTTCTTGAAGTTCTGAATTTAAGTTTAAGTTCTTGGTACGTCTGAGTAAAACTAAAGACGGAATTTTTGGTATGAAGCTAAAAGTCTAGTTGCAAGAAATAATGAGAAAGATTAGAGGAAACGAGTCGGATGTTTTTTAATTGTTGATAGATACCTACGATTTGTGGAAAAAACTTTGTGCACAATTTCTCATCTCGTTAATTTAAATCGAAACCGTTTGACAATTTTAATATAGATATTTTGAAAAAAATGTTTTAAGGAAAAAATACATGGTTGCGATTGGAACAATTTTAATCCTTAGTAAGACAAAGGCGCAATGGGCAGGCCACATTGCACGCAGAGCAGATGGTCGATGGGGTCGAAAAGTGCTCGAGTGGAGACCACGGCTAGGCAAACGCAGCGTAGGACGTCCACCCACAAGATGCACAGACGACCTTATGAAGGTCGCCGGGACACGCTGGTTGCAGGTCGCATCTAACCGGTACATGTGGAGGTCCAGAGGGGAGGAACAGTGGACTTATGGCTGAGATGATGATGATGATGATGAAGATAAAGGCGCAATAATATATGAGACAAACATTACCGACTATAACTAACTTTGTATATTAGACAATGAATGCTCTATGCTATTTTTGTGACTATGAATAGTGCTCGAACTAGCACTATTAACTTTGAGGCGTGATAATTGGTTTTAACAGAACTGAGGAAGATGTTAAATTCGATGATAATTTCACTTAATGTTGGGATTGCACTTCAAAACTTCGTTCATAAGAAAATATCTTTTGGGAACGTAATACATACATTGTGTACCTATTAAATGACATGAAAATGAAAAGACTTTGTGGTGAGATTGTAATTGTGAGATGAATAAAAAAACTGAATTATGCTGATGGGCTATTTGTCAGTAAACGCACTTTACAGTGTTAAAAAAATTACAAAGTGTTCACTGTTTTCCTGAAAACGTGTAAAATATTTTATTTATTTTATAAAATAGACTATGATATAATAAATTTACTACGGAACTATCGGTGGATGAGTCCGACTCGCACTTGTCCGGTAATTTATTCAATATTTGAAAAGTACCGACCAAAATGGTATAGAAACATTACACTCCGTAATCTGACAAAATAACCAATGAAACATTTATTTTCTGCTAATTACTCAGATTTTCTGAGTACATTAACTCTCAGCAATGATAAAATGGTTCTCAGAAATCTCAATTGAATTTTTTATCAATTTTCCATTACATTTTTTCCGTAGGTACAGGTTGCTCCAAAATCATAAATCAAGAACAGAATAAAATACTTTTCTCAGTAGGATCAATGGATTGAGAACGATAATTATTTTTCTCGGAAAATTCGCTTTCTCAGAATCGTACAAACGCCTCTTGAAGGCTTAATCGAATTCTAATTTTGTACTTAAAGTGATCAACGAACGGTTGAAAAGAGAAATCCTATGAATATTTTTTTTCTTTCTTCCAGGAAAGCATTTCTGCAATGTTACTTTGCCGTGTGGTGACGGCAGTAAGATTACATTTGTCACCTCCCCAGCTCCTCCTGCGGGTGTTGTAAGAGTCGACTAAGGGATTGAAGTGTCACTGACCATTATTTGATAAAAGATTGATGATGGGCAGCAGCGTCATCATAGTGGACACATTACTGCGATCGCCAATCCGCTTGCCCAGCGTGGCGATTATGGGCATATACCCCCTAATGCGTATATACGCATAGTTAATAAGAGAGATGATGTGGTGTGTGAATGTTACTTTGACGACAGATAGGTCTTAAGCTTAAGCGTGTATTTTATTTCACTGACATCTGTGTTTAATTTCTAACTCTATGGCAAGTACACAGAGCGGCCATATTTAAGACCGACCAATCAGATAGCTATTTGACAATGTGACGGTTTCTGCTCGACAGATTATAATCTAACAAAAAATAATACGTTAAATTGGAAACAGACGCAGTTGACAATCTTTCGATAGTTTACAATTTCGCTAGGTAAATTATAACGTAACGATATTTGCAATAGTACGGTGAAGGATGCATATAAGGATGCTTAGCCAAGTTGCCAATCGCTAACGCTTATTAGCGTATCGTAGTTTTCCCTCTCTGTCACTCTTTCATATTAGTGCGACAAAGACAAAATCGAATTAATGCTTGCATTATAAGCATTAACTCGATAGGGTTGGACGAAAAATACTTAGATTACTCCTTTCGATTACATTTACACTTGGAATTTGTAATCAAGATTCCAAACTACACATGCAAATGTAATTGACACTAATAATTAAATTACTTTTTGCCCAACCCTGTATTTTGAACAAGCGAGCTCATTTAGCTTATTATGGGCTTTATAAAGCCATTTAGTATAAACTAAACGACCTAAGAAGCCTCAGACACGTCTCCCAGTTGCCCCCCCCCCCCTTGTCTTGGACAATTTAATTAAATCGTTCTGATTTATGTTCATGCTCTTAGTACCCAGTGACAAAGCTCGGACCCTTTAGACCAGTCAAATAGTCCTTAATGTCATTTGCAACACAATGCATCCATTCTAGCATCAATGGGTACCTACACCTACCTATATGATTCCCGTGAGACTTGAATTTAACGTATGAAATTACTTGAATTCGGTTTGGTATATGAAAAACGTTATTTATTGTTACTACGAGCATCCTATCACTGTGCCTCCTTTTCTTACATACTATATTTCTTAAGCTATTTTTTTTTACATAACGGGAAAACTTCGACGAAAATAAAATATTATAAAACATTTTTAACAGCTACGACTTTATAATGTTCATTAGCATGTTCATAAGCAAAAGTACCACAAAAGAACACATCATATTTTTTTATTTTTAGAGTTCCCTACCTTAAAAGGAAAAAAACGGAGCTACTATAGGTTAACGCGCGTGTCTATCTGTTTGTCCCTCTGTTACAGCCGAATACAGAAAATGACTATCCCCCTCTGCTGACCTCTGAATCTTGTTCCTTACGCGTACTAGGAATACTCGTAGTTTTTATTCTTCTTTACGTATTCTAAACTGTAAACGACGTAAAAATAAACAGCCTGAAACGGACAAAAAAGGTTATCGATTCAATCAATGTATCTAAGATTGTGTTATTATATTTATTTATTAATATAAATGTCACTTTAAGTGAGATAAACGGCGAAAAGAAGAGGTAAAGTTTTAGACAACAGATAACTCTTTGACTGGCGTATTCCTGATATTCCATCAATATCAGAACGTGTTCGTATTATAACAATTATTGTCCCTGCGGGCTTGACTCCGTCTGATAGAATGGCATGTGTCTGTTGTCATCATCATCATCATCGGCCAATTGATGTCCACTGCTGGACATAGGCCTCCCCCAGAGAGTTCCACAAAGATCGGTCGTGAGCTGTCCGCATCCATTGGACACCCGCAACCTTTACCAGGTCGTCGCTCCATCTTGTGGGGGGCCTTCCCACGCCGCGCCGTCCAGTGCGTGGTCGCCACTCGAGAACACGCCGACCCCACCGGTCATCGGTCCTCCGGGCAATATGGCCAGCCCACTGCCACTTCAACCTGGCAATTCTTCGGGCTACGTCAGTCACTTTCGTTCTTCTGCGGATCTCGTCATTCCTGATGCGATCTCGCAGAGAAACCCCGAGCATTGCCCTCTCCATCGCTCGTTGAGTGACTCTGAGCCTCCTACTGTGTCTGTTGTACACACTATAATTTTTTGTGAGAATTGGTAAGAGCCTAAAGGCCACCGAATGCGTGTTCAGAACGCGTGTGTGCGTAGTGTGCGCGTTGTAGCGTATATAAATATAATATTAGATGGCACACCGCTTGCTGGATGCTTAGTCAAGTTGCCAACCGCTAACGCTTAATCGTCTCGTAAACGAAAGGCGGCTAACTGTCTTTGTCGCACTAATATGTAAGAGTGACAGAGAGGGAAAACTACGATACGCTACCAAGCACTAGCGATTGGCAACTTGACTAAGCATCCTGGTCACGACCACGTCAAAGTCAAAATATTCTTTATTCAATTAGGCCCAGCAACGAGCGCTTTTGAATCGTTAAACTAAATAGCGAATGAGAGAAAAAAAAACTACCTCCGGTTCTAACCCTACACCACTGCCTGAGAAGAATCCGGCAAGAAACTCAGCGGGACTTTCTTTTTTCAAATAATAGTTTTATAACATCTTACAGCTAACATGCATTAATTAAAAACGAAACATAAATTTGATTTAATATCACGTGCTGCTGGCTTAGCCTTAAGAGTACTTTGCCGGTTTCCATAAAAACTTGGGTCAACGCACGTTCTTCTATATCGCTACTAAATGAATTAATGAGTACCTAGTGTCTCCGCTACATTAAGTAAATAAAATTATAATAAACTTCATATAATTATGAAAGGATTGAAGTATCACTTTGGTAAGTTTTAAGTTTCTTTGATAAAACTAGCGTCATCATAGTGGACATATTAGGAGCATTCCATGAAAACATCTACTTTTTGTCGCTTACGTGTCGCTATGGTAGCTACCCTAATAAAATACACTAGCTCCTAGGAAACACTGTCAATCTTAAAGTCTTGATATGTTATTATTATACCGTAACTCAGCTTACTAATTTTATTATTAAAAAGTATTGAAAAGACTGTGTCGCTTACGACATTTTTCATGGAATGCTCCATTACTGCGATTGCCAATCCGCTTACCCAGCGTGGCGATTATGGGTATTAGGAGCTAATCGCCTATACGCATAGTTAATAGGTGAGGCCTACGTCCAGCAGTGGACTGAGATAGGCTAATTATGTGGTTCCAATAGGCTAATCTCTCGAACTAGCAAAACTAACATATTTTTTAAGGCATAAACAAAACAAACTGCATTTATTATATTACATTATTAGAATCCCTGAACACGATGTTTAGTAGGTAGCTTACACACCAAGTAAGCTTCAATAATATTACCATACGAATGGTCGACGTGACTTCAATATTCAAATTTACCCAATTATGTATGAAATAACTATGACATTTTCTTGCGTACATTCACGAGTGTTGAACTTTATATTAAATACATGTTCGAGTGTGTAATACTAAATTATAAACATTATTTTGATCTGGTAAGCTGCTGTAAGTTAAAACGCTCTATTAGTAAACATCAAAAATCGTTGAGCAACTATCTCTGTCAATCCTATTAAGTCTACCTTTGAGTGACCGAGACAGAAGCGATCCCTTTCTGTGTAATAAAACCTACTAAGAACGAAAGCGACAAACAATACTTAGCGGCTTGCTAAGTTAAGATACGGTTGTGAATAAATAAATAAATATCTTGGGACATACACAAATCGACCTAGTCCCACGGTAAGCTCAATTAAGGCTTGTGATGTGGGTACCAGGCGACGATATATATAATAGATAGACACATATAAATATGTACTTAAATACATAGACAGCCATGACCAAGAAACAAATCATCATTATCATCATGTCAGCCGAAAGACGTTCGCTGCTGAACATAGGCCTCCCCTAAAGATTGCCACAATGACCGGTCCTGTCTCCTGTGCCACCCGCATCCAGCGGACTCCTGCGACCGTCACCAGGTCATAAGTCCACCTTGTGGGGGCCTACCCACGCTGCACCTTCCGGTACGTGGCCGCCACTCAAGAACCTTCCCGCCCCAACGGCCATCGATTCTACGCGCATTGTGCCCCGCCCACTGCCACTTCAGTTCAGCGATTCGGAGAGCTATTTCGGTTACTTTGGTTCTGCTGCGGATAGTCTCATTGTTAATCCGATCTCAAAGAGAGACTCCTACTCCTCCTAGGAACAAATATTTGTAATAAATATTTATTTATATAAATACACAAATGATGCCCTCGCCGGAATTCGAACCCGGAACCTCCAGTTTCGTAGGCAGGGTCACCACCAACTGGGGCACGGAGGCTGAATAAGGGAGAAAGGGTCTATAAGCATTAGGCTGACTTATCTCTAGATACCTCGTAAAATCGATTTTATACTAAAGCAGCCGCATTACCGCCTCGTAGTTACGTAACGACCTCTGGGAATCGAACCCACACTAACCACACATGTGGTTTAAACGTACGACGTGCACTAAGAGTAATAGTTAATGTGTTTTCTGGTTTTCGCTTAAAATTCAACTTGAGTGAGTTGTGAGATGTGTTGTTAATTTTTTATCATGCTTGGTCGTAAAAGGTATTATTTTATGCAAGCGTGCCGGGAGTAAAATAATACTCCTAATTGCGCTGGGTTTTGTATCATTACTAACATATTAAATCGACCAGGTCCGAGGTTAAGCTCAATTAGACTAAATTTGTGTTATGTACTAAGCGACAATATAATAGAAACATAGTTAAATTAACTCAATTATCGAGAAATAAAAAGTAACCTTAATTTTTGTGAGATATTGTAACGACAATAAGCACTTAATTTCAGTATAAACTCGGTTTTGGTATTAATTTTATAAACTTTAAGCGACATTATAACATAAATTTTATATTATACATTCACTGGTCTCACGCAGTGTGAATTTGTAAGTAGGTTCATTTAATTGGGCTAAGAATTAGATGATTTATTATGTTTGCATAAGCGAGAACCTGTAATTGGCGTTGTGATTCTATTATTATTTATAGATACATTATAGCGCTGTTGGTTTTCCATGTAACTAAAATAAAAAAAATAAAATAAAACGCCGACCGTGTTTAAATTCCTAAAGATTTTTTTTATTTTTTTTAGCCTGGTTTAGTGTCCCACTGCTGGGCAAAGGCCTTCCCTCTTTTCCTCTATTCGGCCCGGTCCAGTTCTTCCGCCAATTTGGATAGAATGCGTCCAGGTCGTCCCGCCATCTCCTCGGTCTGCCAATGCCCCGACCAGCACCATCGAAGGTTTCCCGTGGGTCCCAGTCTGAAACCATTTTGGCCCACCTTGCTGGGTGCATGCATACGGCAAACATGCCCAGCCCAATCCCACTTAAGCTTAGCGGTCTTGACACCTACATCTACAATTCCAGTTCTGGACCGCAGTTCTGATTCGATCAGTTCTAACCCTTAGGTGCATACAGTATCATAAATGATACGACCGAAATGACACATGTCGAAATAAGTAATCAATTGCGACTGACACACTGAGCAACAGAGTTCTAATTGGCATCGATTGTTTACATAAGTCATTTCAGAATTAAAATGTGTGATACCATATGTACCTAAGGGCTAAAGATGCATTCAACCAGGCGAACATTCGCTATTCTAACCTCCCACTCTACGAAATTCGATCGTTACACAAAACGTGATTGGTTGATTTCGTAGAGCGGGGGATAGAATAGCGAATGTTCTTTTGGTCTGAATGCACCTTAAAGGTGCGTTCAAACCAAAAGAGCATTCGCTATTCTAACCCCCCACTCTACGAAATTCGATCTTTACGCAAAACGTGATTGGTAGATTTCGTAGAAAGGGGGATAGAACAGCGAAGGCTCTTTTAGTTCGAACGCACCTTAAGAAACCCAAATATGCTGCGCTCCATCGCCCTCTGGCAAACCTTGAGTTTTGGCTTAAAAGCTTCAGTTAATGACCAGGTTTGTGCGCCGTAGGTTAGGACGGGTAAGATACACATGTCGATGAGTTTACGCTTGAGACACAGTTCAGCAGCGCTTTTATGGCCCAGAAGCTCTTCCAGGCAAAGATATAATACTAAACTGTCGTTACGAACCAGACTGCAATAAAGATTTAATATAATGCTAATTGGGTGTCCCTAAATGTGGAAATCCCCATCGATATGCGTGAGTGGCAAATATCTGCATTTTTTATGTGACGAAGGTAGACAACTGAGCTGTCAGCCCACCTGATGGAAAGCAGGAACTGAGGCCCATGGACATAGTGATCAAAAAATCGCCTATGCGCTGCCTACCCTGAAGACTTAGATGGATTGCCTCTATCTATGCCAGTAATTACACCAGCTATCCTACCCCCAAACCGAAACACAGCAGTGCAAACACTGCTATTTAGCGGCAGGTTAACGGGTAAGACGGTGGTATCTATCCGGGCGGACCCAGCACGAGGTCCTAGTGAGGTTCTACCACCAGCAAAAATTTCGTTCTCGCATAAAACTTTATTTCAAAACCTGCAACTTGCAAGTGTAAACTCTGCTTATGTTACGGAACCCAGCTTGCCTAATGAGGGTTCTCTCAGAAGCGTCGGAGATGGGAAAACTTAAATTGATCGGCACATAGTGGTAATCTGTTTATAGTGACAAGTCCGGACAAGTTTTAAGCTCGGACTATTATCTAAGTTCGGAAGTTTTTAACGGGTATTTAAAATTATGAGGAAGTAGGGGTAGATCGTGAAAGTTTCTGAAATGAAATGTTTAAAGAAAAAATACCGAAGTTTACCAATGCCGGAGGTGAAATTTGAATCCATGTCCTCGGCTTTCGTAGCTGATGCCTAAACCACTCGGACACTCCAGGATTGGTATATGTTTGAATCAAAAATTGTAGCCAAAAATGTAATCTCAAGGTTTAGGGTGCGGCTCCACTGAGGTGGAGAGGAGCGGAGATGTGCAAAATTGGCCAATGACACCGCATGACAGTGTTCCGAATTTTGAATTTGAAGAATGTAATTGGTTTGTTCGTAATAAAATCAAGATTGTGTTGTAAAAGTGTGTGATTATAGAATAATGCAATTTTTAGGTTTGTTCACTTTTTTTTGGATTATTCTGACGTATGGTCTACGAATAAGTAAGAGGAGAGCCCTTTGTCCAGCAGTGGTCTGTAATAGGCTGATGATGCGGTGCGAAAGCACGCAAATACCTAGATAACCTAAAGTCAGAATCACACCGTCAGCGAATCACACGCATCTGGTGTGACCCAACCTTAAACAATCGAACGTGCACCATTTTGCGTGTTTTTTCAAAAAAACGACAATTTTATTTTAATGAGGTCTCTTTTACTGATTTTTTTAACCACTGAGTGACATAAAAAATATATTAACCTGCAACTGAAACTAATTCCTGCGAATTTAAACTCACATTTTCCTGCAAAACTCCAAATACTCGTAAAAACCATAATTCTTACAAATCCTTACTCGAAATACGCTTTTAACAGTCTCGGACAGAACAAAAGCTGTCGAGGGATTATAAAGCGTATAATCTCCGTGTTCTTACCATGAACTGACGGCGTGGCTTTATCGAGCGACTACAGTTTTCGGGCATCTGTAGTATTATTCACTAAGGAAACCGCCTTGCTATCAGCGCTGTGTCAGCGCTGCGGCAGCGTCGAGCCTAAACATGGTATTCACTAATTCACTTTAAACGACACTAGCTCTCGTCGACGAATGCGGCGTGAGCTGGAACTACGCTGCGTCGAGAGTAACCGCCTACAGTTCGACGACGAGCTGTTCTATGTTAGTGTATACCGTTTTTCGCAGCGCTGCGCTCGACGTCGAAGTGAAGGCTGTCTCGTCGTCGAGCTCGTTGATGAACGCAGCGTCGAATGTGTGAATAAAAGAATAGCATAGCTGTCTCTATCTCACTAAAGACGGCATCATCGGTGTGATGGAGACAGCCTGTCTACCGCGAACTTCGAGATATTGTCCTTGTCACTCTAATGTCGGCTTCGTTGGAGTGACACAGACAAATCCTCGAAACTTCCGAATTTAGAAGTTCTAGTAGGCCTGGGTGCTTAGACAAGTTGCCAATCGCTAACGCTTAATCGTCAATCGTAAACGAAAGGCAGCTAACTGTCTTTGTCGCACTAATATGAAAGAGTGACAGAGAGGCATAACTACGATACGCTACTAAGCGTAAGCGATTGGCAAGTTGGTTAAGCATCCTGCAGACCTAGCCAAGATGGCATCCTGCAATCGTATACGATAAGCGATAAGTCACGTGACACTAATAATATATGGAAATGGTCACATTGGTCACGTGCCTTTTCACACTAATCTAATCTGTCAATCTCATACATTTATTACTTATTGCTTGTCGTATACGATCGCAGTAGGCTTAACACAGGAATAGTGCGACAATATGTCGCCGCGAGATAGACTATCCATCCCACTTTTATTCATACTGCCCTGCTAACTAAAAAGGACGCATCTCCCATAGAACTACTATAAGAGATGCGTCTTTTTGACTTAGCACGGCAGCATATAGT
>JALPQI010002556.1:0-51335 GCA_025490895.1 Thaumatotibia leucotreta
TTTCATGTATATTTCTGTTCGATAAGTGCACGGAATGTGATAAAAGTGATGACTTGTGTGGTTCCATGGTGTAAAAACCGCCAGGGTTACCTGAATGAACAAAATAAAGACATTACGTTTCACCGGTAATTTAGTTTTGACTTGAATTTTAAAATTTCGAACCTTATTAAGGTAAAAGTAACTGAAAATCTTATTCAATATTTGTTGCCGGATACATGTGTGTAGCTTTGTGAATTAACCATTCGTATTTGCATTCGTAATGTAATTATAAATAGTGGGATTCAAATATTTGTATTGCATAGTGTTGTACTTAAGCGATCGATCGTGATATCGATAAATCTATTGATAGCCAACTCAGAAAATGAATCGATGTTTTTTAATTTCCAACAGGTTTCCACAGGACACTGAACATAGGCTAATATGGGTCAAAAATATCAAAAAGGCAGACGACTGGTGCCCTAAAAAGTATTCAAAAATATGCTCCGCACATTTTTAAGCTGTTGTTTCAGGCAAGGGCGTACCCATAAGTGATTACATTCTGACGTAGTACCCACCATATTTGGTAATCATCCAATGTCATGTCAACCAGAAAGTAAAGTAAGTTTAGTTTAATAATGACACTCATGTGATACTTGTGTAGACTGATTAATTATAAAGAAGCCATCATACGAAAATTGTTAGGTATGCTTTAAGGGATGATAAGTTCCGTAAAACATGTTATAATGAGGGTTTTCTGAAATGCCGTTCATCAGGGCGGCAGCACTGAGGCGTCAGGTCCAGAAACTTGTCTAAATTCTCAGAGCGCCTATACACGGTGGAATTTAATCGGTGAACAGGAACCCATTTTTCTAATTCAGTAATCGATTGGCGGTCACGTTTATGTAGTACTTAAGTGGAACCAAGTTTTTTTTTTAGCATAATTTTTTTTTATGTTGAAATTAAAATTTATTGTCACCCTACTAATGGTTTAGTCTGAAAAGTTTAATACCTCTTTTCAAAACTATCAGCCCTAGAAACTTAAAACATAAATGAGCAATAACCACTCACATGCTTTAATTTTTGCGATAGACTCTATTCCTATGTAAAATAAGAGCGATGCATGGCTGATAGTTTGAAAAGAGGTATTAAACTTTTCAGACTAAACCATTAGTAGGGTGACAATAAATTTTAATTAAAGTTTAATTTCAACATAAAAATTTGTTATGCTAAAAAAAAACTTGGTTCCACTTAAGTACTACATAAACGTGACCGCCATCGATTACTGAATTAGAAAAATGGGTTCCTGTTCACCGATTAAATTCCACCGTGTAGTTTCGTGTTTAAATGATTTGTACAAGTTAATAAAATTATGTAAAAAAATAAAATGACCTTCTTCTAGTTAGTTGTTCTTTGAGGCTAGGTAATTGTGTTTCTTAGCGGGACCTTACCGCTAAGTGGCGCCAACTAGTGGCATACGTTTTAGACAGAACACTTCTTATGACATTTGACATTTTAATTAAAGAAAATATTTCATTAATTTTGTGATTTTATTTTTATCCTAAAGTGTAGATTTAGAAATCATGACATATTAAGGATCGCAGAAGATCGTGATTCTGGGTAGGAAATAAGGTTTATTCGCACTGTTCATCGCTACCTAATTTGGTAAAAATATTATTATTGCCGATAAAAGCATACGATGAAGACTGGACAACACTAATAGTAATGACATTTTATCTAGTCAGGTTGGTAGCATTGTTCAAGAAAAATTAAGAAAATGGAGTCGGTGATATAATTCACGACCGAGTAGAACTACCTTGTTTGTCTCTTTTTCCTTATGGAATACATACTGAGATGGTAAAGGATGACAATAGTTTGTTCAGGTATGTCTTAATACACGGAATCTTCCCTATATTTTATCTGTGGCACGGCCGCATACACACAATGATAGATGTCATTTATTTCATTCATCCCATTCGTGCCAGCATTAGTGAATTTACCTAGATATCATACATATACGTACCTTAATGTTTAGAGTTATTCGATTGGCTATTACTTATACATATACAAGTAATACGGTAATATACATAGTGGGTAATTAGGAAGTTATTAAGGGAAACAATTAAAATATTAATATATTTCTTAACTTTTTTGGGTTGCTACATCATTTAACTTGTTTGTTTACTTTGAGCAAAGATATTAAATTGGGATATAGTATTTTTTGCAGCCTTGTTAAGTATTGAAGAAAAACATGTAATCCACCGGAAATCATGCCCGTTAGGTGCCGTTCTGCCGTTAGTCTCACATCAACTAGTTTGGTGATACTAACTTGAATATTTCCTTTTTGCCTGCCTTGCCTTCAGGATTCCAACCGCAGGTGCCATAAATGTGTTTACATATATAATTATTTTACAGAAATGCGTATTTACGGTACTTGGTGGTTTGTATGTCACCTGTGGTTGCCCCTTGGTTCAGCGCAGAGTGCTGTATGCTTAGCACATGATTGGCGCGACAGTATCTCGCCGCAAGATAGTCTATCCGTCCCTCTTTTGTTAATATAGCTAGTGAAGGACGGGAGATCTATCTCGCGGCGACATACTGTCGCACCAATCATGTGCTAAGCCAGCTGGTCAAGATACACGTGACCGACATTTCCATATATCCAATATAAAGGGCTTCGTATTTGAACTCGAACTTTACCGATGGCCGTGCCATGAGTTGGAAAATAAAGGATAAGATATCGAGTAAAACCTAACGTTACCGATTCTTGCAAAATCATGGTACCTACTCTCGTAAAGTATGGTAGTCGTACTATTATACGTATACAAGCGGGACGGATAGACAGTAATTCCTCGATAATAGCGTCGCGGCACAGCTCATGGTAAACACGTAGTGCGCCAACGTCACAAATACAAAATATGAACCGTCATAATTACTTATAACACGTCACTAACTATTCCATTTAGCCACTTCATCAAATGGCTTAAATAATTCTTGCTCGCCCAACAGCATAACATTTAGTCAACAATTATCCGTAATGCCATTGTCTTTATTCAGAGAAAGGGCGCGAAAATTGGCGCGAAGTGAAAGCGGCCATTTTGTAGCAGTAAAAGTGTCGAATCAGGCGCAATAGTAAAAGTCCTTTTGTTCTAGCCGATTGGGCGTGGGTTTCACTCTTTGTGGGTGTTGAGGTTTAGATTTCCGGAGTACCGTGTTACTTAATATTAGAGTTATGACGTTTCCTGATTTAATAAACTGTGTGTGTAGGAATACTGTGCAATGCCTGATAATTACAGAGAGTTATTTTATGGTAGGTACCATCATGTCCATCATTATTAATGTACCTAATGTAAGATGTGTTATACTTATAAGGCTAAACTACTTACAAATATAGTAAATTGTTTACATAAACCAATAAAGGTAATTTGACTTCTCAGTTCTCATACAAGAATGATATAATTCCAAAAGAACTTAAATTATTTTTAGACCCCAAAATTAAGTTAGTCAAAGATTTTCGAAGCAGCAATGGAGCTATAAATAAACATTGTTATGTTATGTTAGTTATGTTAATCGCTTTTTTTTATTTAAGGGAAACGATTTATTTAAAAAGGATCTCTCCGAGTTTGTTAGTTGTTCTCTAACTACTGAACTTTAAATAATTAAGAGTATGATTTTCATTGATAAAAAACAACTTACTTTAAGTCATTGAACTTGCGTAATACCTAATCTTGATGTGATCAGAATAGTTAATTAGATGGAACTTATTCATATTGAAGACTGTCACGAACCGTCACTTTTTGTCATTATATGTACACCAGCTACAGCTAGCAAAAACGGATGGTAAGAATGTCAATTTGTAAATGTGTCATTCGTCATGTTTTTGTTGTATTAATATGACAGTGACGTGTTGGTCTGTATATTGATGAAGTATCCAATAAGATGTTGGGGACTTTTACAATTTTCAAATATTTAAATGTCGTTTATTTTCATGACTCGTTTTAACCCTTAAATGCATAGTGACGTATATATGCATCATGTATTCTTGACTCTATTGACAGCATGTCCGAATTCAAATTTGGCACTAAAACTTTGTCAAGGTCATGCATTTAAGGGTTAAGTAATCAATCTCTCAATGGTATTTTACCTAGCTCAGACTTTAACCTGTCAAATAAAATAACATTGTATTTTAACGACAAAACGGGTCTTAATCGCGTAAACTTACGTTTAATATTATCCTGACATACTGTCTGCCTGCGACCGTGAGGATAACGTCATGCCCGAAACGTCAGGATAATTTGTCCCGTTTAAGACCCGTTTGTCGTTAAAATATGAGTGATCATCGTGAAAGTTAAAATAAATATAAATAAAATAAGTAAAAAAGTTTTAAGTTAAACGGTTTTTATTGCACCAAAAACTAGAAAATAAAAATTTGTTATAACTAACCGTAGATGCAACTTTCTGTAGATTACTCACGTGAAACTATTATCACTGTAGTTTTCCCAAGTCGGATGCTGAAAGCCACGTTTAGCCTCTATGTCAGTGGATTAAGCGTTACCTAATCGGAAACTTTTACTAAACTGAAATAAAAACGTGGGGCGTACGCAATTGTGATTAAGTCACTATAGTTATTTAAGAACACACATATAAATCAGGACAGCAATAGTGTAATAAGTTTTGTTCTGGCCTTGATAAAAGCTATTTACCTCTGTGGAAGTGATGGAACAGATGGATGATTAATTACAAAATTAAAGCTACAATTACATATTTTGAACTTGTATGTTTCTTTCTTTATAATAACGCCCCACGTTTTTATTTTAGTTTAGTAAAAGTTTCCGATTAGGTAACGCTTAATCCACTGACATAGAGGCTAAACGTGGCTTTCAGCATCCGACTTGGGAAAACTACAGTGATAATAGTTTCACGTGAGTAATCTACAGAAAGTTGCATCTACGGTTAGTTATAACAAATTTTTATTTTCTAGTTTTTGGTGCAATAAAAACCGTTTAACTTAAAACTTTTTTACTTATTTTATTTTCAAGTTTTTAGTGCAATTGTAAAGTTAATTTCCGATACTATACCGATGTTGTTTGTAATATGTAATACAATTATGCATGCGAAGTAGCGTTTGTACTCTCGCGCTTTCATCACGAATCACGATACATATGTAAACGTAATGGACATTATTTTATGTGTAACGGGAGGCGAATCCCTGCTGAATAGATATTTTTAGAAATCCGACACCATTTTTTTAAATTTAATATCTCGAATGACAAATAAAAACCAAAGGCTCGGCGTGGTTAATGTAAGGTTGAATGCCCGAAGTATCTCAAATGGACTTGTTATTCATACAATAAGTACCTTAGATAACAGAGATCTGACAATAATGAATATATCAATCAATTTGGTTTATTGAGAATTTCAAGTTTAAATTTTTATACAAGTCGAATTTCGAGACTATAAACTCATTCTCTGAGTCAACCAACCGGAGGACCGCAGGTCTGACGGAAAGTCCGACGCGAATCGAGGGCCTAAAGGGTCAATCCATGCAATCTATCAACCGGAGGACCATAGGCCCGACGGCACTATGGCACGCACTACGTGAATCCGAGAGACTCACACTCTCTGTATATCAACTGGAGGACCGCAGGTCCGAGTACACGTCCTACGCAAACCACCTGCGCTGTCAGCCTATCGACCGGAGGGCCGCAGGCCCGACAACTGGCCCTACATGATTCACTCACGCTGTCACTCTATCAGCTGGAGGGCCGCAGGCCCGACGGCTCGCCCTACGCGATTCACTCACGCTGTCATTCTATCAGCTGGAGGGCCGCAGGGCCGACGGCTCACCCTACGCGAACCACTCACGCTGTCACTCTATCAGCTGGAGGGCCGCAGGCCCGACGGCTCGCCCTACGCGAACCACTCACGCTGTCACTCTAACAGCTGGAGGGCCGCAGGCCAGACGGCTCGCCCTTCGCGATTCACTCACGCTGTCACTCTGTCGGCTGGAGGGCCGCAGGCCCGACGGCTCTCCCTATACGATCCACTCACGCTGTCACTCTATCAGATGGAGAGCCGCAGGCCCGACGGCTCGCCCTACGCGAACTACTCACGCTGTCGCTCTATCAGCTGGAGGGTCGCAGGCCCGACGACTCGCCCTACGCGAACCACTCACACTGTCACTCTATCAGCTGGAGGGCCGTAGGCCCGACAGCTCGCCCTACACGAACCACTCACGCTGTCACTCTATCAGTTGGAGGGCCGCAGGCCCGACGGCTCGCCTTTCGCGATTCACTCACGCTGTCACTCTATCAGCTGGAGGGCCGCAGGTCCGACGGCTCTCCCTACACGATCCACTCCCGCTGTCACTCTATCTGATGGAGGGCCGCAGGCCCGACGGCTCGCCCTACGCGATTCACTAACGCTGTCACTCTATCAGCCGGAGGGCCGTAGGCCCGACGGATCGCCCTACGCGAACCACTCACACTGTCAATTTATCAGCTGGAGGGCCGCAGGTCCGACGGCTCGCCCTGCGCGAATCACCCACGCTATCACTCTATCAGCTGGAGGGACGCAGGCCCGACGGCCCGCCCTACGCAAACCACTCACACTGTGAATCTATCAGCCGGAGGAGCGCAGGCCCGACGGCTCGCCCTACGCGATTCACTCACGCTGTCACTCTATCAGCTGGAGGGCCGCAGGCCCGACGGCTCGCCCTACGCGAACCACTCACGCTGTCATTCTATTAGCTGGAGGGCTGCAGGCGCGACGGCTCGCCCTACGCGAATCACTCACGCTGTCACCCTATGAGTCTATCAGCCGGAGGGCCGCAGCTCGCAGCAATGACATACGGTACTAAACCGTGGTCGCTTACAATGGGCCTCATAAGAAGGCTCAAAGTGACCCAAAGGGCAATGGAGAGGCCTATGCTATGATGATGATAATTATGATGATGATGATGATAATTAAATCCGTATGTTTCTACCAAATATCTAAAGCAGAACTGCAAAATCTAAATATCGCTAAACCTAGCGGTTGTGGCAGGCAGTAACACTGGAGTGTCAGATTTGAGGAGTTGGATGTTAGTATTAAATTCGCATGTTTCTACTTAATATCTAAAAAACTTCTTTAAAACCAAGATATCGATAAAAGATAAACCTTGCGGTTATTGTAGGCAGTACTGCAGCATCAGGAGTGAGGAGTTGGAAGTCAAGATCAGGCTGTTAGTATTTGATTATGCCAAACATGCTATACTTTCGTTTTCACGTGTCTAACACTCTCGGTTAAGGTAAGCAGTACGTCTGCAGCATCAGGCTTTGAGGATACAAGGATACAAATATTATAATATTCCATTGTCATGGGGACTTAATAAGAGTTCCAAATTTTATTGATTTCGGTGCAGTAGAAGTGGTCGAAAAATCGATCACAAGATTTGATGCATCGACGACAGTTGATACGCGGTGAAGTTAATAAAAACCGTTTAAAAAAAACATTGTGCTTGTTTTTAAGTGATAAGTTTACTTAATTTTAATAATTATAATGAATACATAGTTTGGAACTTTACCTGTGAAAACATTGAAAAACCATGCTTAAAAGTTTACTGTAGCTAAATTAGGCATCATCAATTTGCTCTTGTACAAAAAACCCTATTACCAACCTGCAATTTCATAGTTCTCAAGCAGATTGCTTGCAGACAAACAAACAGAAAAAGTCTCAGTTAATGTAGAAGCGAGCTGTAGTTTATCCTTCTAGCTTAACCAAACCATTCAAGCTAAGTATAAGAAATTAAAAAGAAAATTGCAACTTCCTCACAAGGAGTCACGACGAGGGCCTCGTCTTAAGAAATAACGTCTCGTCATTTCGTTTCAGTAAAACAATGTTGTACCATAATGGTTAGAATGTAGGGCTAAGTATTGCCTGCAGCTCTAAATTATGAATGTACCAGTAATCTATCATAGCTGAGGTTAAATATCTTTGGATTTTTGTTTGAGCCTCGTTGAAAATGTACTCTTTTTTGGATCGTGGTGGGATCATTATTTAAATTTGATGCAACATTGTTATTAAAGAGTTTTATTTTTACTCAAGAATTCCAAATCGATTCGCCTCATTAGCAAGTGTAACAGTATTCCAATAAACAGTAGCTCCGTTTCAGTATTTGCATAGGTTATCTCAATTCAAACTAACCTCAAATCTGACTAGCTTGAACTGGAGAATTACAGCGGAAAAGTCTAGCCTGGTAGGGCCTTTATCGTCTTTTTTAGTTGATCATACTAGTTACTCGTACCTACCACAATTTCACGGCATTTTCAATTCTTATTCCTAAATATTGTGTTAACCCAGAACAGAGTCGGATTTATTGAAATCTAAATATTAGAAACGTAAAGTGTAGTCGATTTTTGTGTGCTAGGAACTCAAATGGGCTAATGAAGGTATCTCTTATCGTATCTAATAGGAAATCTTGTGTATATCCAACGGATAATTCGACTTCATCCTGCATCATTACGTATACGTGCGTAATAAGAGATATCGGCCCAATGGCTACCGGATCCCGTGTTTACATACAGATTTCTACTGGAAATGCAATTGTGCAGTCAACAGGAGGCAATTATTGGCGGATTGGCGATCGCAGTAATGTGTCCTCTATGATGACGCTGCTGCCCATCATCAATCTCATCAAATAATGGTCACTTCAATCCCTTAGTCGACTCTTACAACACCCGCAGGTGAAGTTGGGGTGGTGACAAATGTATTCTTATTGCCGTCACCACACGGCAGCCTATTCATCCTCATCTCATCATTATCTTGACACTGCAGTCATTTCTATTGCCAAACCAAAACTACTACCGAATATTGCTCACTATTTTGTAGGTGATTTATTCACGTTGAATGCAACGTTTATTTATCAGCTTTGAACCTAATTTACGATACCTAACTTACTACAGTTTAATCCAAGCCTATCTCACTTTAATTAAGTTGCGTTAAACGGGTTCGTTGTCCCATATTTATCACTCCCGTTGAAACAACTATCGTCGTACTTAAAATTATAGTCCGTTCTAAGGAAGTAAAATAACAGGTTCACGTATCAGGTACAAATATCAATCAAATCTACACCCCCTCGTTTCGCTACAAGCACTTGATGTTTCAAATTTCAATGTTTAATTTTATATGCTTTGAGCTGCCTCAAATCTCTCGTTGATGCTACGCTACACTGCCATATTTCATAGGTTAAAGGAATGATAATTTTTATTTGCTGGTGGTAGGACCTTGTGCAGGGTCCCCCGCATAGCTACCACCGTCTTACGCATTAACCTACTGCTAAATAGCAGTTTTTGCATTGCTGTGTTTCGGTTTGGGGGTAAGATAGCCGGTGTAATTACTGACATAGATAGAGGCAATCCATCTATGTCCTCAGGGCAGGCAGCACATAGGCGATTTTTTGGTCACTATATCCATGGGGCTGAGTTCCTGCTTCAGGTGGCCTCTGCCATCAGGCGGGCTGAGAGCTCAGTTGTGTACCTTCGTCACGTAAAAAAAAATATGTAGGTACATGTGCAACACACTGGTGATATGGCACGACACGCAATATCGCCACGTCACTTCATATTTCCAGAACGGGGCCCCAAGGAAACGCGCACAGGAATCCTAACATTATTATATTTTACGTAGCATGCACACTGGTCGCATATTACTTACTACTACCCAGTAATTGCCCTGTAAAACTGGCTTCTACCGCTTAATGGTAGGCTGAGATACTTGTATGAATAGTATTATGTGAGAATATCTGTGACTTCCTTTATTAATGTACTTGCCAGCAAATTTATATTAAAATTATTATGGAGAATGTTAGATAATTATGTACCTGTATAATAAAGTATGCGAGGAATGTTTTAATAATTACGTAAATATTTCAATTAGGTACGATTTCAAAAGTTGTAATATTTTTAATATACATTGAAGGTAGATATAACCATAAATACTACTTGTGTTTATCAATTTTCTCCATCAACAACTTTTAAATTACAGCAATAATGTTTTTTCGTACCTAATAGCATCATAAGTTTTTTAATTATTTAATTCACTTTCCTCCTTATTCATAAACGTTTGTTAACTTAACAAGCCGCTAATAATTATTTGTCCCTTTTGCTCTTATGGACACATTGTTAAGACCGAAAGGGACAAACAATTATTAGCGGCGTGTTAAGTTGATAAACGTTTATGAATAAGGGGGTTTATGTTTATGTTAACTGTCCACTATATCCATACTACATCCATATATCTAACACCACTATGTTTTTTTTTCTCTTTACAAGGCTTTTGCATGATAAATTTACTAGGATTTCCACTTATGTGCCTGATTTTTTACTGTATCTTGACATTCATGACCCATTTTTTTATTCTATTTTGTTATCATATTTAACTATGCTGATAAGTATTTTCTCTTAAAATAAAATTCAAACTTTTAGGTGGCCTCGTTAATTCTAATCCTATTTCCATAATGTCACCTGTTAATAGTATTATTGTTTTAAAAATCGGGCACCAACAATTTACACTACACATAAAACACGGATTATTCCCTTTAATTTCCCGGTTCAGTTCAAAAAATGTCAACCCTAGCTTTGCTCCCGGTAGCAAAAAAATGCTGTACCTATAATAGTACCTACACGTCCGTAATTATCCCAGCTTGCGTAAGCTCCTAGCTATTACACTTTGATCAGACGAGGGTTTGCAAGTAAGATGGCAGGGAATTAAGTGTAGGTATCAAGCTTCCATGAAACTAGTTTTTAACTTTGGCTCGCGGCACTTCACAATATGACATGTCAAGCTTCAAGTGGTTATTAATCCTTATCACTTTTACCTAGACATTATGGTCAAAATACTCGTATGTATTATTGTAAAAAGGGCTCACGTTACAAAGCGCTTATGTCATGTGTTGCATTTTAAAGTTATATGTACATAACATAAGTATACGTATACTCATCCTCACATTCAATCAGATTTAAACGACTGAACAGTGAACAATATAAACCTTCGAGAGTTTTCATGTGAAGTTTCTGTTCGTAAATAATTAGGGAAAATGAAGTATATAATAAGTAAGAAGTATATAACTAAAGTACCCTGTTTATAAAACTATATGAAAAATACCTTATTAAATAAATATTATTCGAATGAGTACAATTCCCAGCTTGGAGCGTCATAGAACCAAATTTTCAGAATCAGAGCCAATATTTTCCGTGGTCCACGCTAGTATTCCAGCAGTCATTTTGAGCTAATCGGCGATCAGGCCCGGGTCACTGCCTGATCGGTATCTAGTAATCACCCGCGGCCTAGGAATTCGGCTGACTCACTTCTTGCGAAAGCCCTGTAATGAGACGAAGTTTTAGACGACAACTAATATTAATGCTAGGTACCTATCTAAAGTTTACGAAATGTGCTACAGGGAGTTTTCAATTTGATTAAACACTAATCAAATTAATTGTCTTACGGCCAAGGATAAAATAAATATAAGGATGATATTGAATAGAATAGAATAGAATAATAACACTATATTATGGCTTTGTCAAAACCGAGGACAAATGATACATATACAAACAAACAGACAATCAGAGTCACGAAATGGTCTCATCTCAGCGTGATGCTAGCGTGAGCCAGCGCTGATCTGCCGTTGAGACCACTGCATTCTTATATTTAGATTTGATAAGCAGCATAAGGGTAAGCAAGTTGGGTGGGTAAATCGACAACCCAACTTAGATTCTTTAACCGATATCCAAGAACGTCGTATCATCGAATGTTGCCTTCGTATTTAAAAAAAACATGTCTCAGTTTGCTAAGCGAACAAGCGCTTACGGTCCGTTTCACTATCCCTTGATAAACATATCCATCAGATAAATATCACTAAACTTTTCATCCAGTGTGTAAATGTAACAAAGATATGAGAGTAACGCGTATAATATTATGTAAATGTGATCCACAGCAAAGCATCTAGTTCCAAAAGCTAAATAATAGGTAATTCGTAGTGCATGAGCGCAACGTACGCTTCTGTCGTTTTGCAGCCATCGGTGCCATTTTATAAGGTCTCCTATAAAAAAAAAACTACTAACAATTTATCTGATTGATATATTTTATTCGTGGATCAGGCCTTTAGAGCAGTTGTTAAATAAAAAATGCCTGTGGCAGATTTTCTGCCTTTTTAGGAAGATTGATTTGGTTTTAATCCCATGAATTAACTACTTGTATATATTACGGTATTAACCCAATTTAAAGTGGTTAATATTTTTGTTGGCTGCCTATCCGTGGTGGGATCAATTCATACATTGAGGACATGAGGCCTACATTTTCTTCTATGTACAATAATATTTCCTTAAGGTTCTATATAAAGTAGGGGCTTTTATTATTCAAGTCAGATCTGGCGAGCCTCCAAGTGTATCGCAACTTAAGAAACCTAGGTTACAAACTCACTATCGTCAGTTATCAACAAAGTTCTTGAAGCGGTTGAGTCAAGCAAATGTCAACTTTCAGTCGATAACGTAGAGGTTTTATGATAGTATGTACCTATTAAATCTATTGTAACCGGTGAACTAGTTACATCACTGAACTTTGTGTAGAATAAATAAATATCAGAACCTTGTTGAAGGTAAAGTATTGGCGCATACACTAAATATTTTTGATCTATTTTCAATTCGGCTACTTACGTTAGCGGACGGTTACTTTCAAGAAGGTATACCTACTCGTAACATCAATTGAGTTTTTTTAACGCGACACCCTATTAGACACTATACTTAGAATGCTTTTTGAATAGGTACCACAACAATCTCGTCTAATGTTCAACAACACAAAGCCGAAAATCGAATGAATAAACATCAACATTTCTGATCACGTTTTTGCTTCATCTATCTATGCTCAGATATTAGGTCGATGCCACCAAATTCAAACAGTCAAACTATTCAATACCTACTCAGTAAGAACCAAGCTCTGGAAATACTTTTATCCCTTTCTGTCTTAGTGATATCAAAAGAGATAAGCGATAGTTTAGTCAAGAGGTGTGTGGAATCGGAGTGCTAGCGTGATCTTTTTAATTGTTTAGTTTTTATTCTACATTCAAACTGTGAACAATGTGGTGGCGGTTACACAATCGTACGATTCGTTCCAGTGGTGTTAGATTTTGATTTGTAATAAAACGTGTCAATGTTTTTTTAAAATAATGTAGTCATTTAAACTTAAATTTGATTGAGAGATCGGAAATAATCATCAATGCCTGAAAAAAAAGCCTATTAAAGTAAGATAATAACAGGGACATTGGATCTTGATGCCTCAGTTTTAGTTTCGTCAATATTTGAAAGGTCCACGGAAAGAACATGTCCAATGCCTAAAAACAGTGCAAATTCACACCTTATTCTGTTAAAAGTAAGGTGGTTTTTCCTTCTGTAATTTGAAGTGACTAGACATGTTATTTCCGTGGACTCTTCATTTTGTATACCTATCTGACTGTTCTCGACAGTTGTAAGATTTCTCAACCGATTCTAATGACATTCGAATAACCTTACTTCTAGGAGATCTACACAAGTGACGGGGGTACCATTATTTCAATATTCAATCTACATCTTGTGACCAGTTAGCGTCACTGATAAAAAGTGTATACTTTACGTTGTAATTGTAAGCACGTATATTCTTATTATTCATGATAGGTAAAATGATCACATTGACATACAATGCGCTCATTCTAAGATCCTAATCAGTGATATATTTATTTGAGGTTTGGCTAATCTTTAATTCTTTTTTACAACTACTTAATTAAAGAAGAAATCAATATACCTAGTTATAAAAATAAAAGGAAAAAAAGAAAAATATATACATAATTATTTAAATCGTGATTTACCTATAAAAATGAAATGTTGCAACGAAATTTATATTGTAAATAAACGTGAGTGTTTCATTTCACACGGTTCGGTACTGTTTTGATTGGATAATTTCATAATAATAAAACTGCTACCAGCTTAAGGTGCACGGTATTTTGAAAGCCAAGTTCTTTCCCTTTGCGGATTTTTATTTAGTTCTCACGTTCCGTCAGAACTTGTTGATTTATAGGTTACTTAGACTTTTTGCTAATCAAGTAATCAGTATAGGACTTGTATGTGCCCTTAAACGGACCACAACTCCATTTGTTAAACACGATTTAACAAAGTAGGCTCGTTTAAAAATGATATCGAAAATTTGACGTACCTATCAGCATCAAACCACTTAACCTTGATACCACCTCCATCTTCTTAGCTATGCGTATTTTGTTTAATTTTGATAACTTAGCTACCTTCTTACTTAACATTCTTGTGTCCTAAAAAGTTGAATAACAAAATTCACTTAAAATGGCAATAAGTTCAAGTGAGTTAACAAAGTATGTATTGCCAATTTTATTAAATAAGTGATACAAATAACAACCTAGTACCACATACAAGCACGTCTTCCAATATCAAAAACCCAACTACCGACTAACTAACTATCATCGGTAAACTCTTTGCGTATGCTATAGACTTAATGTGTTATATCAGTACCATATAATTAACAAGTGTGCATGAACTTGGCCTATTTTTGCCTTCGGCGGTGTACCGGACCAGCTGCGGCCATGCTAGGCTCGCGTGTCGGTAACTAGCATGTGACTGGAGAGCAATCCCCTGCTGCCGGATGATTTACTTTGAGCTCCTTTTGAAGTCCTTTGGGGGAATAGAAAACCCCATTGCTGTAGCCGTAGCATGAGTGAGCAAGTAACGTTTAGGTTAGCATTTAATCGAAACCTGTGACCATAAATAACATGGACGTATAATGCCAGCTCAAAAATGCCCCCAAAAACAATTGTTCAATAAAATTGTGCCAAGATGGGCAGGACATAGCGCTTTTCTTAACACCGCGCATATGTCGACGCAACATCTTTGACAAATGCTTATAGAATATAGCCAATCAAAACTTTGATGGACCAATCACAACTATTTTTAAATGGCGGTTTAAGTTTTTATAGGTTGACACTGAAATTCATTACCGTAGTAACGCATTGAAGAGGGGGTGACACTTGTCAACTAAAATTCAGGACCGTTTTTGAAAGGCAATTTAATATAGCGTGCGGCTTCCATGTTTTATTTGTTCGTAGATCGAAACGTAAAGTAGACCATCATGCTCGCTTCATTACGACAGTGCGAGCGTGATAGACTGCTTTACGTATCGAGTATAATTATACGATAGCGTAAACTTTTCTTGCCAACACATGGTACGGCTACTCTAACGTACAGTAAGTAGGTACATAGCGTGATTACTGATTAGTAAATAGGCAGTATGAAGTAGAGATAGCAGCGTTTGTGATTCCTGATTGATTGTTTTTTTTTTTTTCAAAATTGGGCCGTTAAAGTGGTTCACCACAATTACCTATACATTCCCACAGCCTGGGCAATCTTGTGATACACTTTACGGAAAAACTATCACGCGTACAGATTTGATCTTTTGAACATAGTAATTTTAATTCATGATTTTAATTACCTATAAATAATAAATAGGGTATGTATTTAATTATGTAACTAATAATTTTGCACAGAATGCCCACGAAGAATGCAAGCAATTTCAATAGTGTACAATATTCCTGACCATATTTAGAGTCTCTAATGTTATATGTAATTGCCTGGATTCTGTTTGTTTTCAGAGATAATCAAATCATTTCAAAATAAGTTTTTCTTCGTAGCTCGACATAAAACTTTTTTTTGGTTTCAATGCTAGAACAATGTGTTTTAATCTTACCACACCTTTTGCCTGACAATGAAAAAAAAAGAATATACTTAACAAAACAACCTGTCACTAAAATTTAAAAGGAAAAAAAACCTTTTGATGAATTGTTGCATCACATTTTTTATGTACCTACATAAATATTTTGGCGTTATGAACGCACATCTAGTTGAAATCTCTCGCAATTCTCGCGAGCACCATGTATAATAATATTAATAATTATGTATAATAGAGATATTCATATATATATAAATATATGTATATATAAAGAATAAAAAACACCTACCCGGCAATGAATTTAGAGATACTGTAACTTGTAACGTAATTTACTCGTATCTGTAGGTACGATAAAAATGGAGGTACTTATTCCGATTGTTTGATTTTATAGTATCACCGTGGTTTAACATGCAGTTTCTGTGGATATCGTATTTTAGATGATTAAAAAAATGCCACGCACAAAACAACTTTTTTTATTATTACCAGGATGTCCAAGATGCCCACAAAAAATATAGAACGGAACGGAACCCGCTCTTGTGCACAAAGTATTATGAGCGCTGAAGGTACAAAGTTACAAAGCCTCTAGTACATTATCTTAACATTTTTTTGTAATATTTACGAGATTCTCATTGCAGTAACCAGTCCTCATTCATGTTTCAACTTAATTATAGTTATAAATATGAAGATACTTGCCGTGGGAAAAGTCGCAAATACAGAGACCGAAATAATCGCGCAAATAGTACAAGTAAATAGTAAAAATTATGTTTTATTGCGACGCGAATAACTGTAACTTATACTCCTTTGTGTAAATTAGCAATAATTTCTTTTTTTTTATTGTAGGTTGTTGTCAGCCGTTGCAATTGAAATCGGAAATCCTTGACCTCCAAATTTTCGCACCTGACTAGATGAGATAGTTAAAAAGTTGAGTCTTTACCAATACGAACACTTTTACCTAAGTATCGCTAATAATGTGTATTTAATACCGACGCATATGACACAAAAACATCGGTCAAGAGCATATCGGGCGATGCACAGTGTAGGGATCCGTAGTTACTCAAAAAGGGCTGGGCTGATCATGTTCAAAATAGTTTTCTTTTACAGTATTCTGTCAGCCTAATATTTATGATTTTTTCATATTGTTCGGACCCAGGGATTAAAAGTTACAGATTACAGCACTCATTTTTTTAAATTGTAGAGCATCTCCGAAAATATTAACTTAAAAAAAAACTTTTTTCCTAACTAGTGCGGAAAAGTAAACTTTGCGCACGCTTCGCGTGCGTTAATTTATCTTTTTAAGGCACTTGTTATGAAAAAAATCGTTTGGTGTGTGTAAAAACTTCTACTTGCATGAAATGTACTATTTTGGAACCATTATTCTTTTTAAAATACTTTATCAGCGATACTACACTACACAAAAAAAATGCTCACTTTATGTTAGTGTAGGGAAGGAACCCAAAAAAAATGTTTTGCGGAAAGGCAGACAAGCAGAAGGACAGAAGGACTCTACTCGTATTAGCGGTAGCGCATCAGAGGGCCTAGTGTAGGTAATAAATAACTTATAAAAAACGTCTCGATCGCGTTTACGTTTTCATCGTCATTTTTATGAAATGACGATGAAAAACGTAAACGCTACAAAACGTACACTAGGCCCTCAGGTAATAGTCAAGCGTTAAACGATTCTTTATTCAAGTAGGCCCAGTAACAAGCATCAACATCAATCGTGATACTAAATACCTAGGTAGGTAGCAAATTAAAAAAAAACAACTTCCGGTTCTAACCCTACACCAATGACCCGAGAAGAATCTGGCAAGAAACTCAGCGGGACTTATTTTTTCAAATAATAATACATCTTACAGCTAACATGCTTAAAAAAAACGAAAACATAAAATCGTTTTTAAATAAATACAGATATAGTAACATTGACTAAAGATGAACGATGTAAAGATGTAAAAATAAGTAAAAAAAGTTTTAAGTTAAACGGTTTTTATTGCACCAAAAACTAGAAAATAAAAATTTGTTGTAAGTAACCGTAGATGCTACTTTTTGTAGATTAGTCACGTGAAACTATTATCACTGTAGTCTTCCCAAGTCGGATGCTGAAAGCCACGTTTAGCCTCTATGTCAGTGGATTAAGTGTATGCTAATCGGAAACTTTTACCAAACTGAAATAAAAACGTGGGGCGTGCGCAATTGTGATTAAGTCACTATAGTTATTTAAGAACACACATAGAAATCAAGACAGCAATAGAGTAATAAGTTTTGTTCTGGCCTTGATAAAAGTGTTGGAACAGATGAATGATTCATTGCAAAATTAAAGCCACAATTACATATTTTGAACTTGTATGTTTCTTCGTAATAACGCCCCACGTTTTTATTTTAGTTTGGTAAAAGTTTCCGATTAGGATACGCTTAATCCACTGATACAGAGGCTAAACGTGGCTTTCAGCATCCGACTTGGGAAGACTACAGTGATAATAGTTTCACGTGACTAATCTACAAAAAGTAGCATCTACGGTTAGTTACAACAAATTTTTATTTTCTAGTTTTTGGTGCAATAAAAACCGTTTAACTTAAAACTTTTTTTACTTATTTTATTTTCAAGTTTTTAGTGCAACTTATTCTAGATCAAAGGATGTTGTTTGTAATATGCAAACAATTAGGGATGCTAGCGTTTAACTCTTGCGCTTTAATCACGACACAAACATGTGTAAACGTAATGGACAATATTTTATGTGTAACGAGAGGGGAATCGCTGCTGAATAGATATTTTTTGAAGTCCGACACTAAAAAAATGTCAGCTTGAATGCCCAAAGTGACTCAACTGGACGTGTTATTCATACAATACCTTATATAACAGAGATCTGACAATAAGGAATATATCAATCAATTTGGTTTATTGAGAAAATCAAATTTAAAGCGAGGCCCGATGGCTCGCCCTACGCTATGCGATCCACTCACGCTGTCACCCTATCAGCTGGAGGGCCGCAGGCCCGACGGCTCACCCTACGCGGTCCAATTACGCTGTCAGTCGATAGAGCTGTCAAGCTGATAACCTACGCGATCCACTCACGCTGATGTCACTCTATCAGCTGGAGGGCCGAAGGCCCGACGGCTCGCCCTCCGCAATCCACTGTCGCTGTCACTCTATCAGTTGGATGGCCGCAGGCCCGACGGCTCGCCCTACGCTACGCGATCCACTCACGCTGTCACACTATCAGCTGGAGGGCCGCAGGCCCGACGGCTCGCCCTACGCGGTCCACTCACGCTGTCACTCTATCGGCTGGAGGGCCGCAGGCTCGACAGCTCACCCTACGCGATCCACTCAGGCTGTCACTCTATCAGCTGGAGGGCCGCAGGCCCGACGGGTCACCCTACGCTACGCGATCCACTCACGCTGTCACTCTATCAGCTGGAGGGCCGCAGGCCCGACGGTTCGCCCTACGCGCTCCACTCAGCTGGAGGGCCGCAGGCCCGACAGCTCGTCCTACGCGGTCCACTCACGCTGTCACTCTATCAGCTGAAGGGCCGCAGGCCCGACGGGTCGCCCTACGCTACGCGATCCACTCACGCTGTCAGTTTATCGGCCAGAGGGCCGCAGGCCCGACGGCTCACTCTACGCGGCCCACTCACGTTGTTGTCACTCTATCAGCTGGAGGGCCGAAGGCCCGACGGCTTGCCCTACGCGATCCACTCACGCTGTCACTCTGTCAGCTGGAGGGCCGAAGGTCCGACGGGTCGCCCTACGCTACGCGATCCACTCACGCTGTCACACTATCAGCTGAAGGGCCACAGGCCCGACGATTCGCCCTACCCGCTCCACTCACGCTGTCACTCTATCAGCTGGAGGGCCGCAGGCCCTACGGGTCGCCCTACGCTACGTGATCCACTCACGCTATCAGTTCATCGGCCAGAGGGCCGCAGGCGCGACGGCTCGCCCTACGCGGTCCACTTACGCTGATGTCACTCTATCAGCTGGAGGGCCGAATGCCCGACGGCTCGCCCTACGCGATCCACTCACGCTGTCACTCTATCAGCTGGAGGGCCGAAGGTCCGACGGGTCGCCCTACGCTACGTGATCCACTCACGCTGTCACACTATCAGCTGGAGGGCCGCAGGCCCGACGGCTCGCCCTACGCGGTCCACTCACGCTGTCACTCTATCAGCTGGAGGGCCGCAGGCTCGACAGCTCACCCTACGCGATCCACTCACGATGTCACTCTAACAGCTGGAGAGCCGCAGGCCCAACGGCTGGCCCTACGCGGTCCACTCACGCTGTCACTCTATCAGCTGGAGGGCCGCCGGCCCGACGGGTCGCCATACGCTACGTGATCCACTCACGCCTTCAGTCTATCAGCCGGAGGGCCGCAGGCCCGACATGGCTGGCAGTGACACGTGTCTCAGCAGCGTCAGGTTTGAGGAGTTGGAAGTCAGTATTAAATTCGTCTGTATCTTTTCGTCCAATATTCCGCAGGGTTTGAAGACGAAAGTCTTTGATCAGTGTATGTTGCCAGTGATGACCTACGGTACTAAACCGTGCTCGCTTACAATGGGCCTTATAAGAATGCTCAATGTCACCCAAAGGGCAATGGAGAGGGCTATGCTAGGAGTCTCTCTGCGATATCGGATTAGAAATGAGACCATCCGCAGCAGAACCAAAATAACCGATATAGCTCTTCGAATCGCTAAACTGAAGTGGCAGTGGACGGGGCTCGTCGCGCGTGGAACCGATGGCCGTTGGGGCGGTAAGTTTTTCGAGTGGTGGTCACGTACCGGAAGGCGCAGCGTGGGTAGGCCCCCCACAAGGTGGACTCATGACCTGTTGAAGGTCACTGGATGCGGGTGGCACAGGGCCGGTCCTTGTGGCAACCTTTGGGGAGGCCTATATTCACCAGTGAACGTCTTTCGGCTGATATGATGATGATTATGATAATGAAATCCGTATGTTTATACCAAATGTCTAAAGCAGTACTTCAAAATCTACAGATCGCTAAACCTAGCGGTTGTGGCAGGCAGTAACACTGGAGTATCAGATCTGAGAAGTTGGACGTTAGTATTAAATTCACATGTTTCTACTTAATATCTAAAGAACTTCTTTAAAATCAAGAAATCGATAAAAGATAAGCCTTGCGCTTGTTGTGGGCAGTACTGCAGCACCAGGAGTGAGGAGTTGGAAGTCAAGATCAGGCTGTTAGTATTTGATTATGCCAAACATGCTATACTTTCATTTTCACGTGTCTAACACTCTCGGTTAAGGTAGGCAGTACGTCTGCAGCATCAGGCTTTGAGGGTACAAGTATACAAATATTATAATATTGCATTGTCATGGGGACTTGACACGAGTTCCAAATTTCATTAATTTTGGTGTCGTAGAAGTGGTCGAAAAATCGATCACAAGATTTGAAGCATCGACGACAGTTGATACGCGGTGAAGTTAATAAAAACCGTTTAAAAAAAGCATACAATTGTTTTAACAAGTTAAAATTAGCATTGTTGTTCTGCTAGAGACGTAAAGGCCTCTAGTTGTCAGAGAATAACTCTATGGTGCGTACAGTCGGCATCGGATATACTAGTGGTGGAAAAATCGAATGCCACATGGATGGCAACTACCTTAAATATTGTAAATAGCACATTTTGTGTAATGGAGACTTTTATTTATTTTTAAAAACAATTAATTGTGCATTTAAGGATTTATGAAAAATTACTGCTTGATTGCGGTGCATTTCACGTGACAGGTAAAATAAAATTTAAAAGGTAATTGTTCGTTTTCGTTCTTGGCCTTCCGTTTTTCTGATTGTATTTGTTATTTAGAGAAAAAAGACTCGCATCGGTCAAAGGTGATAAACCTTTGACCGGTGCGAGTCCCGACTGAGGTAAGCGATTTAGCATAAATCCTTAAATGCAGAATTTATTGTTTTTCAAAATAATGAAAAGTCTCCATTCCACACAATGTGCCATTTACAATATTTAAGGCAGTTGCCATCCATGTGGCATTCGTTTTCTACATCCTGTAGATCTGAACATTCAAGACAATAGAGGCCAGAAGGCTTAGCAGAGGATCAGTGCGACAATATGTCGCCGCGAGATAGACTATCCAATCTATCCATCCCTCTTTTATTCATATAGTTGGTAAAAGATGGAAAATCTATCTCGCGGCGACATACTGACATACCAATCATATACTAAGCATACTGCCCAGACAATTGTGAGCACTGCAACTAATGGAAATATATGGAAACGGTCACGTGACTTCAAATCTGTCATTCTCGTACATTAATTACTTTTCGTTATCGCGTATCGTATACGATTGCAGAATGACATCGTGGCTAGACAGGAAGATGGCGATTGAACTCACACGTCACAGAAACACCTAGAATTTGTTTAAAAACGTCATGTTCCACATGTCACTGTCAAGTTTAACCCCGCGGCGACTCGGAATCCTTGACCCCCTTCACCGAGATGGCTGTTTATCGCATTGTTCTAGGACCGTTAGCAACGGTGCCAACTGGAAGCGCTGAAAATGACAAATTGTAAGGAAGTGGGACACCGGTTTTCTCAAACAAGTTATGTAGGTACACAAAAATAAGTACATGTATAGCTACTCACTGGACGATTAATATTAAGTGAAAAAGGTGTACACATACGTATTTATCTCTTTCATTGTACGTCTGCAAGAGTGTTTTTTATTTGATTACTAATATTTTGCAATAGTAATAGGTACTATCGCATACAAACAGTCTGATTTAATACAGTTTATCCGTATTGAAATCAAAAGTTCTCTAAAACGCGTTTATATTTTTTTTTTGTGCACACGTCACCATTTATAAAGATCGTCGTCGTCGGCAGACGCTGGATGCAGGTCGCGTCCAACCGGTGAATGTGGAGGTCCAAAGGCGAGACCTATGTTCAGCAGTGAACGCTTTATAGATGTTAAGATTTTTACATTTAGTAATTGTAGTAGTTCAAATTTAAGGAAGTAAGAAAAAATGTGTTTTTAGAATTTATAAAATTTAATAACGTCGATACAAAAAGACATTGTAGTATACATTTTTAATACAAATCGACATTTTATCGCTGACATATAATGCCGATGATAATGCTTTTCTACTGTACAGACACTGCTGGACCTACGTAACTTACCTTTTCGTAAGAAAGTTATCATTATCAACTATGACAACAATAATACAGGACGATCCAACCGAATTTGCTCCGTGTACCTTGGTTTGTAGGGTTAAATATGGTCAGATTCAGATCGGATGTTGTAACGGCCCTTAGGCTGCGTTCCGGACATACAGGGTGTAATCGATAAGTGTTTACAGGCCATAATTCTGTAAATATGAGAGATATCAGACAACGTTTTACTGATATCGATAGTACGTTACCGAACGAGTAAAATTACATTAATTACTTTTTCTAAATAGATGAAGTAATATTAAAATTACTAACTTAAAACGCTCCCATACATTTAGTATGACGACTTACATCCTTAAAGAATGTCGGGTGTCGTAAGAGATAAAACTATTAGAGATTCGTTATTTGTACGAATACATTGTAGTAAAATAATAATAATACAGTTTATGAAATAATTAATCTAACATTAATTCTTAAATTAATAAATATTCGTATAAATTAATGTAAATTTACTTGTTGGGTAACGTACTTTCGATATCAGTTATTTTTTTTTCTGATATCTCTCATATTTACGGAATTATGGCCTGTAAACACTTATCGATTACACCCTGTATAACATTATAATGGCTTTGGGTATATTATGGGAAACAATCAGTCGCCAAATTGTACCATATGTGGAGTAAAAGAAGACGCATTCCATATTATTATAGTAGAGTGTGTCCGAAACGAAGCCGAAAGGAGAAATTTCTCACAGAAATATAATTACAATTTGTACGATTTAGGTATAGTTAATTGTATTCTAGCGTTCCCGCAATCAGAATCTAAGTATTAAGCGTAGATAATAGATTATAGTGATGATGTATGACTTGCTACAATAAGGGTGACATTTTCAAATTTGAAGAAACCCTTTATAATAAAAGAACTTTAAAAAAATATAGCCCTTTTATTCACTGCTCAGCACCAGAGATGATACATTTTACCTCATCTAGCTCTTCACCCCAAATAATAAAACAAAATATATGACTGCCTTGTATTTAACGCGAACAAGCACACGGGTGTTAATTTCAAACCACGCAGCTAGGTGCCGCTGCGGTCGCAGCCGTCATCAGTCAGCAGCTCCGATATCCGTCGTAGATACCGTCTTTTTAGGGTTCCGTAGTAAACTAGGAACCCTTATAGTTTCGCCATGTCCGTCCGTCTGTCCTCAGCGTAACTTACGAGTTACCCGTACGTTAGTACTATTTTACTGTACGGTTATTCTACATATTGGTATTAGACACAGACAACATAACCTAAAGACGTAGCTTTAGACAATTATTTCATTTAAACCGATGCTGTCAAAAATTCTGAGGTGCGGGCGGCGTAACATGAGCTAACTGTGTTGTGATTCGTCGTTTCAAGGTCAATGAGGTGTAAAACAAAAATGTCCGCCGGTCGCTAGTGATTTCCGAATGTCGATAAAAGTATCGATGGTTGCAATGTCTATCGCTTTCACAATTCGATATTTGTCAGTGACTTACCGACAAAACCGTAAATCCATATCCGTACTAATGCATACCATAAATGCGAACGTATGTCTGTCAGTTTACTGAGTCTACACGCTTAAATCGCTGAACCAATTTAGATGAAATTTTGAATGGAGATTATTTAAGACCCGGGAAAGGACATACGATATTTCATTCATCATCATCCCCGAAGATGAAGACATATTATGATACTAGCTTATGATGCTAGCTTGAAATACATTTTATATTAAAAAAAATTGTACTGTCTGTCTGCTGTGTCTTCATCTTCACATTTAAACCGGTTTAGATGAAATTTGGAATGGAGATAGTTTAAGACCCGGGAAAGGACAAAGGATAGTTATTTTATCATCATCATCCACGCAGACAAAGTTGCGTTCAAATATTAATATCACAATATATCTTTTCTGAGACACTGAATAAAACAATTTTACAAAATATACTTTTATTTGTACAATCATTAACTCGTAGTTACAAAGTTACCAAAAAACTACCATTAAAATACGTTGTATATAAAATTCGTCTATTATTCGTTTTTGTTAATTTGAAATATTCCGGTTTAAAGTGCCGAGAACATATCACACTGCTAGGAGCAGGAAACCAATCATGTGACCGTTTTGTAGCATTCATCCACATTTCTTTCATGTTTGGGCATTTAGAGAAGATACACAATATTATTTAACATAATAGTATTTTTGAAAATTATACTTCTACACTTTACACTAAACCAGAATTTATTTGAGGATAATTGAATATAATCGTAATATCTTATCGATAGTAAACAGACTGCAGGCATAGACATCACTAGTTCGGATACGGAGACTCCACCGCAGAGTCTGTTGTTAAACAAACATACTCTACGGTCATCCCTAGTTCAGACGGCCTACCTGCTCGTTACGCTAGACAAGGAGGGAGTTATACTTCGTGCAAAGTATTAGAAAGAGACTTTGTAAAAAGACATCAACGAGCGCACTAGATTTTTATGCTTAAACTATTTTTAATTTTAATTGAAATTTATAAAAAAATTGCTCACTTGTGAAACGAAATACCATCTTTTTGCACACTAGATGTTTTTGTATACTTGCGACACAATTTCACGCAACAGTAATGCATTTTGCATGACGTAAATCACGTTAAAACTTTCGTAATTATCTCATGAACGCCGGCCGCAGACTGAAGTTAGCAATGGAGGCGTGGCTCTAATATGGAGTGAATTCACCGTATGCGTGACAGAGGGGGTCGCCCGGCTATGCTACGTCTTGAGGTTATGTTGTCTGTGGTAATATTGGTATTAAAAAAATTTAGGTTTTGCAAAGACCTAAAAAGAATAAGGGTCCCAAAATGAAGTTTTTTTCTAAAGTCAATATTATTTTCGGAGATAACCGGTATTAAAAAAATGTGTTGATCCATGGGTCCAAAAAATATGAAAAAAATCAGGAAATGTGGGCCTTACAATAAAACTATTTCGAACATGACCGGCCTAGCCGTTTTCGAATAGAACTACGGAACCCCTATACTGAGTAAGGCCGTCATGGTTTTGGCCGGTTTCTTTAAATACATAAATATTTCAACGCAGGTGGCAGATTGTCTCAATATACATATAGGTAATATTGATGGTGCTTCGATTGTGAGCCATTTAAAATTGTCATTAACACATACTCGTCGCTCAACAAACGAGTCAGATAACTAGCGCGTCAGAATATCCTTACAAAAGTAGTTACTGCAAACTTACGAGTATATTTCACTTTTGTGTTATTCGAAAACTTTATAACGATCCTATTTAAAGTCCGTGAATACGGCTCAAGTAACATAATGCTTCTTTCCATTCATTGTAGGACATAAAGCGGTCACTAACGTATCGTATGACGAACGACATAAAAATTTCCCTTTCATTCTTCGCGATTCTGTGGATTCCACTTTGAATAGAGCATGAGTCAAATCTCACACAACGTCACACTACATATTATAATATTCAAACGAAACTCATCCTTACATCTTGCACTAAAGGATCTAGCGATATTTTTTCAAGCGCAATGTAAAGTAGCATAATATTACGTGCTCACATGTTACAAAATTATTATCAAACCAAAATCACTCTTATTAAGCAAGTCTTAAGAACTACGAGTACTCAACTTGGAGGCAAATTGGTATTGTCGCGTTATCGGGGTCAGCGCCGGACAATGTCGCGTTAAGTAATTGATGTGCGGTTACTTTGACCTTTATTGTGCTGTGTCAGAGTTTATTTTGTATTGTCCTATCAGTAAATTGATGGTGCATTAATATTCATCCAATATTATTTGTCGTAAATATATTCCAGGAATTAAATTGCATTTTAAGTTTTTACAACTTTAATATTTCGCCTGTGGCTCTCTAAAATAGGAATCGACTGGAAGAGTATTTATTTACTATGCACTTCGCATTAAGTAGTCAATTAAAGACCATTACAATCAACCAGACACTAACGACCCACCTTCAACTTTGGTGTTAACATACAAAAACCGACCTCAACATACATTTGTCTCATAATGGCTGTAAAAGAGTCGCGATGTGGAGGCTGTATAAGAGATTATCACCGCCAGTGTGATTACCACGCATTTGATTATATTAAAAGTGATCTATTAAAAGATCCTTAAATGCATCAAGGGTCTGGTTACACTACTAAACAGCTATCGTCCTTGTTTTTTTTTATTATATCGGATGTGGACTTAAATAGGATAGTAACATAGTAGTACACCAAACGAAGGAAACTCAGAGGAAAAAACTCGTGTATAAGCGAATTTTGGCATAGTTGTAGGGAATGGTGTTTTAAACCACATACTAAAAGTACTGGTGGTTAGGGGTGGAGCTAACGGGGGGAGGGGGGTGTAAAGGTCCTTATTTTTAATTTTTCGTAAATAACTCGTAAACCGTGGCTTATAGCAAAAAACGTTCTAGTACATAAGTAATCTACATAAAATTCTCTACAAAAAAGACATACGCATATTTCCTCTGAGATCAATGTGTCATGAGATAAGAAAGCAAGAAGATGGACACTAAGGAAATAAACACATTTGTTTCAGTAGATATGGCACATACAGAATGCTCGCGAGCATTCCAAAAGATTTTAATGCTCAATTCCTGACCATATTTAGAGTCTCTAATGTTATATAAAATTTCCTGGATTCGGCTTGGTTTCAGAGATAATCAACCTTTTTTTCGAAATAAGTTTTTCGACGTTACTCGTCATAAAACTTCTTTTTCATTACAATGCTACCACAATGTGTTTTAATATTACCACACCTTTTGCCTGGCAATCAAAAAATGGGAAAAAACTTGACGAAATAACCAGTCCCTAAAAAAAATATTAAAACAAATAATTTTTACAAATTGTTGTTATGATAAAAAATACTGGAAATGTCAAAAAGTCTAAAATAAAAGAGAAAAAAAAAATTTTTTTTGGTGGTATTTGACATTAAGTCTCATAATAATTTTAGTTTATTTTGATATCTGGAATGCATACTTAAAATCTTTTGGAATGCTCGCGCCCGGGCGCGCCCTGTATGCTTATTTGTAAAAATAAAATTCCTAATTATCTTCTAAACCTAAAATATTCTCATAATCTTCGTCAAAAGATTTATACTATGCATTCTAGACATCAAAACAAACCAAAATTATAATGAGACCTAATGTCAAATACCACCAAAAAAAATTTTTTTTTTTCTTTTTTTTTTAGACTTTTTGGATACTTTTTAACATTTCCAGTACTTTTTATCATAACAACAATTTGTTAAAATTATTTACTTTAATTTTTTTTAGGGACTGGTTATTTCGTCAAGTTTATTCCCATTTTTTGATTGCCAGGCAAAAGGTGTGGTAATATTAAAACACATTGTGGTAGCATTGTAATCAAAAAGAAGTTTTATGATGAGTTACGTCGAAAAACTTATTTCGAAAACAAGGTTGATTATCTCTGAAACCAAGCCGAATCCAGGAAATTTTATATAACATTAAAGACTCTAAATATGGTCAGGAATTGAACATTAAAATCTTTTGAAATGCTCGCAAGCATTCTGTATGTGTCATACCAACTTAGACAAATGTGTTTATTTCTATTGTGTCCATCTTCTTGCTTTCTTATCTCATGACATATTGATCCCAGAGGAAACATGCATATACTTTTTTTGTAGAGAATTTTATGTAGATTACTTATGTACTAGACCGTTTTTTGCTATAAGCCACGGTTTACGAGTTATTTACGAAAAATTAAAAATAAGGACCTTTACACCCCCCTCCCCCCGTTAGCTCCACCCCTAACCACCAGTACTTTTAATACGTGGTTTAATACACCATTCTCTACAACTATGCCAAAATTCGCTTATACACGAGTTATTTCCCCCGATAGGCAACTGTTGGTCTTCGTTAGGTGGGCTATAGTAGTAAATCGACAGGTTAGGGTGAATACACATTTATCAGCAAGAAAAAGTCAGTTTAGTATGGGACCTCGTCCAGCTTTCCGCACGCGTAGGCATGCTTACACGTTTCATACTAAACGGCCAATTTTATTAGACAAAATGCGTACGCATGTTGATAAATGTGTCTTCACCGTTATTGTTTCTTTGATTGACTAATTAAGTTCATGAAATTAATTTTCTCTATTTGATTTTCAGATACGTGTATGTATGCGTAATCAGAAGGAACAACTGCAGCACTGGTAACTAGAAACGATTAATGGGTTGACTGCGAAATAATTGTACATAGTTAAAAGGCCTTAATCAAAACAGAAATCACGATCGCGTCAATTGTGCTACGAAAGTTAGTCTTACAAACTATGTGGTAGGTATGCTCTGTCCATTAACCTTCGGCGGTAGTAAAAGGGGACAATTTTAAAATAATACAGATTCTAGGATATAGGTTCTTATTGTTGATCGCTCGTATAAAGGTGCGTTTAAACCATAAGAACTTCGCTGTTCTAGCGCCCGTTCTACGAAATCAACCAATCACGTTTTGTTTACCGATTGAATTTCGTAGAGTGGGAGGTTAGAACAGCGAATGCTCTTTTAGTTTAACCGCACCTTTAGAAATTTGAATTTGACGCCCATTTTCACTGTCAAAAGTCGTTACACAAAATTTTACATCTTATCCCAAAAATATACCTAACGTTTTTGTTTTCATCAAAGGCCTATAACTATGTTCGTTTTTTTGCAATCGACCTTTCGAATTTATAATAAAACGCTTTGCTGTCGGCACACACTGAAGCGACACGAATTGTGCCCTGACTGTTATCGTGCGCGCGGGCATAAGAACTGAGGATAAAAGACACATGACTAATACTCCTCCTAAGGGCTTCGCTACATTAAATAAAAGAACTTTCCACATTCCGTTCCGTTCCACGTACAGAGTATAAAAGAGTTCATTTCTAAAGGATGTTTTTTTAATAGTACTTTTTCATACAATACAATCAGTGGCTACGAGTATACTATCGCCAAAGGTATATACTTACAGGACAATTATCCGAAATTTGTTTTTTGTGAATCCGAAGTTTCTTTTTAAGATATTTTTTCTCATTAAATTTTGTTTTATAATTATTCATTACATTCTGATGACTTACGACTTACGATATATTTGAATAGATCAACCTGTCTGTAACGCTGTACACAGAGGCATGTATTTTTTTTTATATTACCTCAATTCGTAATCAAGCGTAGGTTTTAGTCCTATGAATCGACATTGAATTACACAGTATTACAATAAGTTTTTTTCTAAAATTATTATTTTCGGAGATAATAACTCGAGAATAAAAAATGTGTCCCTCCCCTCTAACTTGTGATCCGTGGATACCAAAAATATGAAAAAAGTCGTGAATAGTGGGCTCATATAATATTTTAAAATAAAACTATTTCAAACATAATCGGTGCAGCAGTTTTTGAATAATTTCTCAGTTATGAGTATAGCGCGACATGCTCTTCTTGGTTTTTCCTTAATAATAGTTACTTACTTAATTATAGTTAGTAGCTACTATAATTGCCAACGATAATTAGTTTAGCAATCTACTAGATATTTAATATCTACATAATGTGATTGAAATGTAGAGTTGATGTGAGAATATTTAGTGTAACGATTTTCATAAACTTTCTTTTACAGTTAATTAAATAAATACTTATCTTTAAATGCACTTTGTTGACGTGTCTTGACGGTTGACCGATGACGTGGCCGTCTTTACAATAGAGCTCATTAAAACAGGTCAAGTTTGCTTCCTGGTTACAAAGGCATTCTAATGCAATTCGATTTAGGTCCTAAACCAAAACCAAAGCTATTAGCGTCATAATAAAACTGTCACGAGCGGACATGTTCGACGCCACAACGAAGGAGCTACATATTTGGAGAACGAACTTGCTTTCTACCAACCCGTTGGCCCAGGGTTCAACTATGCAAATCACCCTATAAGTTTGCCTAGACATATAAAGCTAACTTATGTAATATGGCCAGGAATAACTCACATACAATGTAACACGGGGCATACATATAGTTATTACTTAGCCGATACGGATTACGATTTGCTACGGAGATAGAGGCAAATTTATGTTTCGGTGCACACAATCTCATAGAAATGTAGGTAAATATGTTATCTTGTGTTGTTAGATTGATTATCTAGAAAAAAATAGTGCCTAGGCAAATTTCTTTGGACGTTGCGATGCTCGTGGCACTTTTTCAAATTAGTTGGTTTAGATAAACCTGAAGTAATTTAAAGTAGATAAAATTGTTTTTTAAATATTATGCAGTAATAATAAAATAGGTATTAAATATTCGACAGATTTAGGCTCTGGCTTGTTTGTATTGAATGCTTTTTATAAAGATTTTCAAAGCTGTACAATTTATATACATACATAAATTGAATCTAACTAATCTAACTTGCTTTTGTAATAACAATGGTATTTTACCTATTCACCTATTTGCTTTGAATTACTATATAACAAAGTCAAAGTCAAATGATTCTTTATTCAAATTGGAATAGCAACAAGCTTTTTTGAATCGTCTAAGTTACATGAAATTATAACTACTTCCGGTTCTAACCCTACACCACTGACCCCGAGAAGAACCGGTAAGAAACTTGGCGGGACTTATTTTTTCAAATAATCATAGTACCTATGTACGTCTTACAACTAACATGCATTAAAAAAAAGAACTGATAGATAAAATTGATTTCAATAAATTGGATTATAATAATAATAACAAGAGATGTAAAGTCTCTAAAATTCCAATAATTTATATATAATAATTTGTAGAGAAGTAAACTTAGTAACTTTATAGATACGCTGTTTACCATGAGAACACCGAATAACTTTAACAGCTTGAATACGCAAGAGCAAAAATGTTGGTGGGTCGTTCTTCATTTCGTTGCTGGTTTTTTGTTCAGAGAAAATTCTTTATTTTTATTAAATTCATTGATAATTTCGTCCTATTACTGCAAATACTAGCTATGTGCACGTATTATGATATTCGATAATGAATTTAACTGTCGTGATAATTAAATTGATTCTGTCAAAACCTGATTAGTGCAGATAGCTGGTATTTGCAGTAATAGAAAAATGTATTTATGGACATTAGTTTAATATCTTTTATCTTTAATTAAACAATATAAACCGACACTTTCAAATATCACCTCAAGATTAACAGTAAAAAAAATATTTTTTAATTACCTACATATATTATTTCATATCATCATATGATACTCGTATCGCTTATGTCCTTGTGCACAACAGCATGTTTTCTAGATTCATCGTAGATGGTTCGGATAAGCCCTCATCGTTTTTTTTTTTCAATAATGAGAGTCGTCCCGCCCTAAGTAATGCTCGTCCATCGCACGCAGACGCCGTTACCATAATGTTCATAATTTACATGCAGATTATGGTACACTGCGGCGAAATATGCTGCTCCATGCTCAAGGAATCGCGGCGCACGATTGGTATCGTTGACAGTATTTCAATGAATTATTTTGTTATGTAACTTGTCATAAAAATATTAGACATTTATCAATACAACCATAACATAATGATGTATAATCAATATGCGCAAAACTCATGGCATTTTTTACATTTATCAACTGAACAATTGAAAGGACTAAGACGAGTAATTTATAGAAGTAGTGGGTTTCCAATTACGTACATGATTTCGAAATACCTACCAACTGACACAATGTACCTATTGATTGAGTACAATCCCATTGTATTTGATGACCTTAGTACGGAATCTGGAAAATTACGTGCAGCATTTTTCCCAAATAAAATAGAAATTCGATTTGATGATTCCAATGACAAAAAGATTAATATTATTTAAAACCGGATTTTACTGGAAAACTAAGTGTCATGTTCGGGGTATCAAACAAGTATTCATTCTAATAAGTTATTCAATACAGAAAGTGACTATCTATATTTGGAAATTGTTGGCAGTTCTCTTGCTTTCCACTTTAAATATTAAGACATTTTAAACTGTTTCGCTTTTTATGACACTGCTAAAAATGGGTATTAAAGGTTGTAAACTGGCTTACATTGTACATTACAAATCTGTAAGTAGGGCGACTTTAAATTTTGATTGGGCCTTTATTTACTCATAATATCGTACAAAGACTAGTATAGATATGAAAATATATTATTGTTACACAAAATAAATAATTTGTGTCATACCTAAGTATGTAGTAGTGAAATTGTGATATACTCGTAAGTACAAAGAAATCGAGTTATTAACTAGAAGACAGCTTTTCATTAGATCCTTTACATTTTTCATATCCAATCATTGAATACCAAAAAATATTCACATGAACATCTAGGGAGTTAAGTTCGAAGGCGCTTGTTGCTAAGCCTAGTCGAATAAAGAATCCTTTGACGTTGATTTTATTATTAGTTAGACTGTACAAAGTGTTGTCATTAACAAACGTATACCTACATCTGTTCACTAATGGCACGCTAATACATTACAAGCGGGCCGGTCACTTGCAATTTACCATTTAAATGCATCCCAGATAATGGATGCGGCTCAGGACCTACAACCTAGGTGGACTTACATTAGTGCATACGCGCATGTCTACGTTCGAAGAAAAGAACGTCGTATGAGCTAACTTAATGATGATTACATTGATTACTGTTATATTGGATTAATAATTGTAATCGAATTGATGCATTCATCATCATCATTTAAGCCATAAGACGCCCTGCTGATCATCTCTACGTACACAGGCTGGAAGCGACCTGCATCCAGTGTCACCCGGCGATCTTCATAATATGGTCTATCCATCTTGTGGGCAGACGTCCTACACTGTGTTTGCCAAACAGTAGTCTCCACTCGAGCACGTTTCGTTCCCATCGGTCATCTGCTCTGCGTGCAATGTGGCCTGTCCATTGTCACTTCAGCTTGCTAATGTGGAGAAGATCCACGTATCCTGTAACGTAGAGAAATCCTGAACATAGCCCTTTCCATAGCTCGTTGAGTGACTAGAGATTTCAGGTGATGCCAATAGTGTAGTTTCGGCACCATAGGTCATCATTGATAAATTGCTTTACATAATAATTATATGTTACACATATTTGACTACAAAAGTCTCACATAAGTAGTTATATGAGGCGCAATTCGCCTTTCAATCATAAATCTTCGAAAACCTTTGTTTTACACTAACATAATATGGAGGATATTCCTTATCCTTATATTAATGCAATGTCCTCCAGGACAGCTACTGGTTTATTTAAAAATAAATGAAAGGAAAGAGTACTCATAATTCCATTGAATTTAAATTTCTTCTCTGCCATGACATCATCATAATTATGTACCCAGCTTTTAAGAGCCTTCATTTGAAAGCTATTAAAATTAAAGATTTTATACCATATTGTCATAATTATAGAGATGCTTTTTGCCTTTCGTTTTATGCGACTTACAATATTCTGTTAGCACATGTATGCTTTCAAAGAAATGCTATCTCCTGTTTAAAATGCACGTCGTACGATATGAACAATAGTTGCTCATTGCTATGCATGGACGCTCAGCGCCATCTATCCGCGACGCGGACAAATTATAAAATGAGTTAAATTAATTTATTATCTTCTATTACTTTATAAGATATTTTTGTTCATAAAATCAAGGCCGGTAAAGCCGGCCAAAAGCGTTCAGATCTATGCTCAACGTAGGAGCGTTTCGTTCTTGATCATCATAATTACATAATATGTTAAAGGGTATAACAAACATAGTGGTGATCTGTTTAGGGCCCATTTACTATGTTATGAGTCTTTGAGTTTGAAATTATCTATTTTCCTAAATAAAAATCCATAGATGTTGAGCCTATTTGGGCGATCGGTCCCATATCGCGAATTATTTTTTTCTCTATAGATTTCGACTGAATGGGCTATTAAAATAATTACCTATTATTATTATTTCATCCTGTATAAACCCTTGTGCTTAAAAACGATTCATATAGGAAAACAAGCTAAAAACTTAAAGCTGAGTTTACACCTACAAGTTTCGAAACAAAGTTATTTGCAATAAAGATATATTTACTACTCAGTTTTACCAATAGTAACTTGCAGGTAAATTCAGCTTAAGATTTTGCTTTAGTGAAATAAACCTAGGTTTGTTTGCAAACTACTGAGAAAAAGTAAATCTATAAGTATATTTAAAAACATGGCTACAAGGAGCAGGGAAACAGAAGGTACAGGTTTTTTTTTTAAATTTGTTTTACTAAATTGCTCCAAAAAAATACTAAGAAGGAGGACCTTTTCGTAGCTGACAGATCTTAGCCGTAACACGCACACTTGTTAGCATAAAAAACTATGTTTGTACTATTGTTCTTCAATAATTCATAAATTTTGACTGACGTTCACAGCATGTTATCAAATGTCCATTGATCCGTACATTCTAATTTCTGATATTTCCCATCCCACAATAACACTATGACACTATTGTTGTAAACTTACAATGTAATTTGCTGAATGCTGATAGCATTGTTAGGTTGTTTTATTAGAATGTCAACGCGAAGGTATTATCCCTCATGTACTATTGCGAGTACCCACATATGAAAATCCGCGTTAAAGGTGACACATTTTTTAAAATAATTATCATGGAATATTCTTCACACAAATTAGCCTATAATTTGTGAGAATTTGATGTTTGTTACAGGACCCTTATTTATAGAACACTAAGGTCCATCGATTTGGGTCGATTTTTAGGGTTGATTGTACTAAAATAAATATGGATATGCCCCAAGATCGCGATTCCGCGACTTAACCCTTAATTCGACAGATAGGACTCCTTGCACTCCTCCTTGGCACTCAAAAGCCTTAATGATTCTAATTCGAAAAATAATACGAAAAGTTGGTCAAAGACCATTGTAGTAGTTTGTACGTTGTCGAATTAAGAGTTTAATTATCGTTGAATAAGCTAAAGATTATATGTACGTCTTATATATTTTATTATCAGTTTCACATATTAATATGGTAAATATTTTTGAAAAACTAGTGCACATGCATATACTTAATTAGCGTTAATTATAGAGGTAAATAGGTATTAGGCGTATGAATCATTGCACATACGCATTATGTATTCCCTTAAATTTTAAAGTTTATGCCAATATTGTAATTAAATAATTTTCAGACGAAATACACAAATGTTCATCATATTCGTATTACTTTTTCTACCACTGTTTGCATCCAATCCAATCACTGCGAATGAGAGAAACGAGATAATTTATGTGTTCTTCCATTGTTTACAATTATACAAGTATTCGTCGTAGATCCTCTGTTGCTACCCTATTGTAATAAACTATGACAAACAAGCAATCTCCCACAAAATTATGTAACCCATGCCTTTTAAAAGAGGTGTCAAGGTTATTACCGCCTTTCCTTTTGTTCTAGCGTTAAACAAACCTTCTAACAAACTCAACTTCGAAAGAAAACCTTATACGCTTAACTCGTTTCACACATTCGTTCAGTAATAGCCTTTCTTCGAAGCGACAAAGTACTCGTGCTTATATGTACGTGTAAAAGTAAATAAAACGTAACATTTCCAAAATAAATGCCTCTCAAGTTGAATGAACCCACTTAGCGCCTTTTATGAGGAAAGTTTTTAAAAGCTGGCACATAAAATGAGTTGGGTGCATGTAGGATGCGGGACCACAACGGGAAAGTTGCCACAGAATGTGTTTTATGCACCACAACATGTTCCTGGTAATCTGCTTAAAAAGGACTTACTACAGAGTGTTTCTCAAGCCACTGAAAATCTCAGACGCCACATTAAGTACCTAATTATACATCATACTGAACAACTTTTACTATGACCAACCCCGAAATCGTGCAAAATATTGACTAGTTTACTAAATAATTATTTTTTAGTATATTTCAGGGTAATCTGCTTATCTAAGAACGTTTTAAACCGAAATTACCAACGTTTACCAAATTATTACAATTGTAATAGTAATTTTGCCGAATATCACTTTTCAACTAACATAACGCAGAATATTATTTCGCCGAAAGATCACTTCTCAACTGTAACGTCACGCAAAGTTTCGTAGCCTATCATGTTCCAATCTAACCTAGCCTAGTTGTCAAATAAAAATTAGACCAAAAGAAAATTGGTTAATAATAATTTGGTCGATGTTGGTAAGCCAAGTGAATCATCTGCGAAAAGTTGGTTGGAAAATTTAATTTTCGAAAATGGCAGGATACCTATTAAATCACTTTTAAAGCTTCGTATGTAACGTAACAACACAGGTCGATTAATAAGAGCTGAATGAATGAAATTAATATCATCTCACATTGTGTACCATTTACACCATTTTGATATTCACACATACTTGTAGATACTTTCTACCACTCACTCGTCCTATTCGTGAAACAAACGATGAACGAAATAAGCCCTTACTATAATATGCCATGAATAGTGCAATGCATTATCTGTCAACAATAGTTATCACTTGTATCATCCTTTGCCGCAACTACACATTACTGTATTAGGGCTATTAGGTATAGATACTTTAGTGTTACATACGTTGAACTGATTTATTTTATTCCCAATACCCACAGGGAATAATTCTACGAAAACAGTAATTTCACTTACGGGTTTTTACGTGGGTATCGAATTAACTGGGAATGTGATCGGTTGTGGAGATAGTGTTTCGAAGAAAAATTACACGATTAGCGTAATTGCCTTTAGTTTGACGTGTCAAAAACCGGTTTATCTTTTGTTGTTACTTAATAATATGTTATTTTATTACATTATGTACTCACCGTCACCATGTGAGTGCAGATTTAATTATATTCGATAAGACATGGGCATTTTAGGCGTCAGTACCCTTAAGCATAATACGATCCTTAGGAGTAAGTCCTAAGCCTAGCATCTACATATTCTACATTCATTATTTTTTGCTCACAGTACCTCGCAGTACCGATACCGCGGCATTGCAATAGAATTAAGATGTCCCATTCAACTCTCATCGACATTATTGAAATATTTCATAAAGGTCGCTTTAACCTTTATTGAACCTAAATTTTAGAATAAACCAATAGGTACCTTACAAGGACAGCCCATTTTGTTGGAGAAGTAAATGTATGTTCCCATTTAACGGTCCTAATCCTTTTCCAACCATATTTTATCATGTCCCGGAAAATACGAATTACGGAACACATTTCCAAATTGGACAACATAACAAAATGCAATCCATCGCCGCTCGTTGAGAACGCTATAAACAATCGGCCCACGTCCGCGCGCCGATGGATTTATACCCGCGTGATGTGGCGGTGTGTAAGGGCAATGTTCAGCCTGCGATTCAATGGAAATGGAATTTAAAAGTAGTACTGCCGTGCAATTCCTAAACCACAGTAACTGACAAAAGTCGATTTTGAGATAACAGCGAAAAACTGTTTTAAAGTAACATATTTTCCAAGATTTGATAGTTATTGAAAATTTTATTTGTGCAAAATGAAGTATTTTAATCATACAATATGATAAAATAAAAAATACATGCTTCTGCATTTTCTAAAATTAAATATGTGATTTTTTCGAAATTCTGTGTTTGTACTGCGCTTTTAAAAACAGGGAAAAATATAACAATTACTAATTAAGACACAGTAAAATAACCACTTACTGCATAAATTTTGCGTGCTTTATAGAGATAGGCGGCATTTTACAGGTTAAACTGCAGTAAAAGGGACTAGTGTACTGTAATTTAACTAGTATATTGATTGAATTTTCGTGCTACGAACTTCATTCACAGCAGTAAAATATAGTTTTGTTGAATAAAGTAATTAAAATACATCAAAACTTTGTAACAGCATTACATAATTTTATAATAAAGTAATTTAAACACGCTTATCAAGTTTCATGCCAATGTGAGAAACAGAAGGAAGTAAAAAACGATTTCAAAGTTACTTGGAAAATGCCAGTTTATTTAGGGACTTCTCGTCAATAATACAAAAATAAGACAAAAATTAAGGTTTTTTACCACATTTTTTTAAGCAATAAAATAACAACCAACTTTAGGTACCAGTATCGGTTGTAATCATAACAAATGGCACATTATATTTAGCCTTAGATTGATTTCAATGAGTAAGCTCACGACTGATTATGGCGTAGCACTTCTACGATTAATTTAAATAGGTAAATTTAATTTCTTACGTATTCGTGTCACTTATTAATCAAAACCCTGTAAAAGAATAAAATGTCATTAATTATGACCTATTACTACAATAGTACTCCGCTCCTGGAGTGGAGTATTTATGTATGAATTATTATAGGTTTTGTTATATTTTATGGAGAAAACTAGAAAACAAATTTGCATCGTTAAAGCTCCCTGTTAGTAAGATAATTAAATGAAGCCTCTTTAGTCATAATTCTAGAACCGCCGGCCGGTTTGTACAGGCCTCTAATAACCTACCTACAGTATTGCCGCCGAATCATAATAACGTTTAAGAAAAACAACTATTTGACGTGGCATGATAGACAGTTTTAAACAAACACCTTCACAGGATATTACATAGGGGATGATAATTTAGAAATAAATTATAATATTCTTTTTTATACGATAAATAAAAAAAAAAAACATTTTTTATTTTTATTTCTAGTGAAAGTTAAGAAAGTATGAAGCAATCTAATCGAATCCCAAAGTAGGTAAATATAAATACAAATTTCTAAATACTCGATTATTTACCGGAAGTAGAATTATACGAATACTGGCGGTAATCGTATAATTCATATGTATAATTTTCTACTTCATACGTTACGGCGAGATACCGCAATCAAGAACAAATGTAACAATATTACGACATGACGATGCTATTTTGTTAGCAAGGCATTGCTTAATAAGATGATACCGTCGCCTATGAACCGTAACTCGCATAGCAAAATGAAATGTGTAGGTACAAACTAAAGAGAAGGTTATTTTTAACCTAATAATTAAGTAGTTGAAATATTATCATGTCGGTAATACCTTTACATGTTTAACTTTATAAGTTTTTATACGGTTATCAACCGAAGACACCTTGGTTGTTTTAAATTGAAAAAAGGTCAAGAATTATTTTCCTATCTTAAACAGAACTATAAGCCCTCTTCAAGGAATCCCTCCGAGATGGAACTAACTCGAATTTGCCACTTAAAATAAAGGTCTAAATGCAGTTAAAACAGTCAAATAACATAAAAATACTGTCTAAGCTGCAGCCCCTTGGCGCGCTACTGTCCATTAGCTGGTATTTTTGCTATTGAAAGCAATACATCATACAGCACAATGTGTACTTAATGAACTTGTTACTGCAGTTTAGATGGCAATACGATTACTTATTGGAACAGTAGCGTACCACTTTAAATATCGTTATTTTGTTCCTACTGCGTCTTAACTAGTAATTATGCTCATTAATCTATAAAACTGGTAACGCAGTACAACATTTTTAGCATAAAAATTGTATACTGTGTTTTAATTTGTTTCTTTATAAACGAGATACTATGAGTTTACATGCTAAAAATCATGAAAATCTACACGTGTACTGCGTTTTAGTCAGTATCAGCCCAAAAACCGTAGCCGTAGACCATTTTACTGCGCTTTATATTGCATTGTGCAGGAAAAACTAGTCACTTACTGCTTTTGGCGTTTCGATTTTCCATGATCCAGTTTTCCAAATTAAAAACCGATCGATTGGGATTATGCGTTTTGATTTGCTGATTATAGATCACCAATAAACCAAAAATCGGAAAATTGGTAGTTACTGCGGTTTAGGAATTGCACGGCAGAGTAATTCAAGTATTTTCTTCGTTTGAATAGAATCCTTGTCAAAGGTTCAAGATTGTAATAAAGCTAAATCATCAACATCATACAGAAAACCAAAGATACCTTAATTACTTACTTTAAAATAGGACAAGTGAAATCGCACTTATGGTTCTATGATCATTGGTCCACATTGTTGGGTATTTTTCCCTAACGAGGGTTCGCTTTAAATTTAATATCGTGGAGCAAATCATCAAATTGTGTGTAATAAATCCCATAGCATCGTGGCTAGGCACGCATGCTATGCTCTTCATCTCGGATGAACCTATACGTTTATTAGTGCACCGCACATTAGGGTCGCCGTGTGGTGACGGCATAATACATTTGTCACCACCCCAACTCCTCCTGCGGGTGTCGTAAGAGTCGACTAAGGGAATGAAGTGTCACTGACCATTCTACAAGATTGATGATGGGCAGCAGCGTCATCATAGTGGACACATTACTGCGATCGTCAATTCGCTTCCCCAGCGTGGCGATTATGGGCATTTACCTCCTAATGCGTCTATACGCATAGTTAATAGGAGAGGCCTACGTCCAGCAGTGGACTAACATAGGCTGATGATGATGATGATGATGACAACCGCACATGTGTAAATAGGTCCTGCACATTCATCCATACGCAAAGTATGTACAGTCACGTCTAATAATATGTATACATTTCGGAACGTATGTCAAAGGCATAAGGATCAAAATCGTATACATATTATTAGAGCCGACCGTACCTATAGATATTCCTATGTAGGTATCGCTTTGAGATTTCTTGATAACACTTGCATGTATTCTCTACGCGTGTTTAGGCTCAAGTTCCCATATGTACACTGCATGCCGCGTCACGTTATATGGGAATAGACCAGCATTACTGGAGAACGTGACAGGAGACCAAGCTGTATGCGATGGGAAATCACGGCCAAGCAAACAACAGCTGATTAGTATACGAGGCGCGCGCAGGACGTCCGTGCCGGCGTAGACGTACGTCACGGGCACTTCCAATGTTAGAAAATCACAGGACAAACCAACAACATTTTGTCGAGTTAAAATAATAAATTTTATTCTAGCGAGTACAATATTCAATTTATTTACGTTTGTTTCATGTTGTGTGCGTGTGAATAAAATCAGAACATAATTCTTGAAGTACTTACACAAACTAAGCAGCTTAAATTACCAAATCTAAATCACTTACACACGGAAACTGATGAGTACTTATAATATCTGGCCTATCTGTTCATTACACGCAACGAAAATCACCATATAATAAATGGCGTTTACGTCGTGGTACTAGCAGTTACAGCTTTCTAGATATACGAGATTAGCCGCAGTTTTAAAATGTTATGTATGGTTCGAAATTAAATTATGCCATTTGAGCAGTTATAAATTTGTCTCGTAAGGTAGAAATTAAGCTCTCAACAATTTTATTTTTGTTTCCGTGGTACTTTCGTTTTGCTGTATTGCTCTCTAATTGTAGACATTTTTATTTTATTTTTATCTCCTTTATTTATCTCTTCTCTTAGGCTAGGTGTTTTATAAAAATGTCTATAAAAGTAAAATACAATACAACATACAAAAACAATACAAAATATAAACACTTTATAAAAAACCTAACCTAGGGTGCCGCCGGCAACGGAGCGGGCCCAAGCTGCCGGTGGTTAAGGTCGCAGAGAGAGGAACCGACGGACTATCCGCGCCGTGTCCAGGATTACCGCCTTCTGCATCTGACCCTTGATCCAGCCATCTAGCGAGAGACTCTTAAGGTGTTGGTCGAGACTCTTCGCTATTAAACCGTTCGCTGTAACGACTATCGGGACTATGATCGTCGAGTCAACATCCCACATGGCGGTTATCTCGTGGGCCAAGTCTAGGTACTTACTGGATTTGTCCTTCTCGGCCTTCACGAGATTCTCATCATGGGGGATGGTGACGTCGACGAGCACAGCCCGGCGCTGCGATCGATCTACCAGCACGATATCAGGCTTATTGGCTACAATAGTCCTGTCCGTGATGATAGGTCGATCCCAATAGAGCGTGGCACGACCATTTTCGAGAACTGGTTCAGTTGTGTACTTATAGTATGGCACTTCGACGTCCACAAGGCCGTATCGAAGAGCAAGCTGCTGGTGTATAATACTGGCTACGAGGTTATGTCTGTGCAAGTACTCGGTGTTAGCAATCTGAGAACAACCGGAAATAATATGCCTGAGTGACTCACCGGGACGGCGGCATGCCCGACAGATGTCGACCGTACCGTCCTTCAGGATATATTTCCGGTAGTTATTCGTCATGATAACCTCGTCAGCAATTGCACAGGCAAAACCCTCGGTTTCCCCGAAGAGGTCCCCGAATCGTAGCCAGTTCACCGACGCGAGCAGATCTACGTCAGGTCCCGTGAGGGCCTTGTAGAACCGCCCGTGTAGCTCCTTGCTCTTCCATACCGCCTTGCGGTCCTCGGTGCTTAGTACCACAGGTCTGCGCCAGTTCTCTTTTGCCAAGGAGAGCGGCGTGAGGTTCTGGTCTACTGCCACCACATCCCGATGCATCCCGCACTCATTGTTAAGAAAATAGTTTCTGAGATTGTACACCTCGTGCTTGTGAAGATTTTTGGCATTTAAAAAGCCGCGGCCCCCACACTTCCGCGGGATGTACAATCTCATAACTGATGAGCGTGGGTGTAGCATTCGATGTGTGGTAATCAGTGTACGGACCCTTCGATCCAGGGCGTCCAGCTCGGTCTGAGTCCACCTTAGTACGCCAAAGGAGTATGTGAGTATGGGCATTACCCAAGCGTTGAAGGCGCGCACTTTGTTGCCTCCTGACAAAAGACTGTTAAGTACTTTTGTGAGCCGGCTGAAAAAGCGCTCCTTCACCGCCTGTCTAATTCCCATATCTTCAATACCCAAAGACTGTGACATACCAAGGTATTTATAGGTTTCTGCTTCCGAGATAGATCTGAACGACATTGTCTCAGAAAGCTGTAAATTTGTTGAATTTACTACTTTCCCCCGCTGCACATGCATAACCGCACACTTATCGACACCAAACTCCATATTGATGGCACTACTGAAAACTTCTGTGGTTCGCAGTAGTTCCAACAAGTCTTGGCTATTTGGCGCAAATAATTTGAGATCATCCATGTACAGAAGGTGAGAAATTACTTCACCCTCTCTCCGAAGCCGGCAACCTAGTCCTGAATCCTTCAGCAGGTTGCTGAGGGGATTCAGAGCTAGGCAGAACCATAAGGGACTCAGACTGTCACCCTGGAATATTCCTCGCTCGATCCTTATGAAGTCCTGCGGGCCTTATTTTTATTATTATTATTTATTTACTAACATAAAAACAAGGTCCCACAAGACAGTTTACACGGTTTGACTGTGGGACTTTTTAAGCACGGCTTAAGCAACCAATAATATACTTATTTCCCACTCACCGGCGTATTGGTATAGTTCGGGAAATATTATTTGACCGACTCTCGTCTTACTTACGACCTTTTGTTTTGCGTCATTAACAATAGAAAAGTGCTCGACTGCTGATTGTCTAGTAAGTGTTAACGCAAAACAAAGGGTCGTAAGTAAGATAACAGTCGGTCAAATTATATTTCTCGAACTATAACTAGGTACACCACTCGTCACAGTCGGTACTCGGAAGTTGTTGACTCCTACATCTACCTAGGACAAGAAGTACAATTAGGTAGGTCCAACTTCGAGAAAGAGGTCAACTGCCGTATCCAACTTGGTTGTGTGCAATGTATGTGACTTACGGCGCTGAAACGTGGTCGTTCACTATTATCGTCCTCATCGCAAATATCAAAGTCACTTCCTTGAGTGCTCCTTAGCTATGGAGAGGACTACGCTACGGGCTATTTCTCTACGACGTACGGAATCGAATCGGAAATTTGAAAATCCGTCCGTTGACATAGCCCAAAGTCACCGACATAGCCCTCCAAGCTAAAGTGGCAATGTGCACTTGGGCAGGCCACATTGCACGGAGAGCAGATGGCCGATGGGATCGAAAAGTGCTCGAGTCTCCAATCCACGGTTTTGCAAACACAGTGTAGGACGTCCACCCACAAGATCGACAGACGATCTCAATGAAAATCGCCGGGAGACGCTGGATGCTGGTCGCTTCCAAGCGATGTATGTAGAGGACCAACAGCAGTGGCTGTCTTATGGCTGAATTGATGATGATGAGTCAAAAAATATCGTTATTATTTAAAGTTCCAGAATTGTGTGTCGTAGTTTTTGGTACGTAAATATGAACTTGACAATTAGCTCTCCTCAGTGAAGGAGTCCGACTCGCACTAAGTACGGTTTTTTAATGATTTTAAGGTTTCTAGGAGACATTTCTTCTTAAAAGCGAATAGTGTTCTAGATATCAGCTCACGAAGTCGTATAAAATGTGTGTGTGTATCCCTTATTTTTTATAATACGGGGAATAAAATTCTAAAAGAAAATGGAGGTGATGCATATTAATAAATTATTTTAAAGATTTTTTGGTCCATCAAGAGACCTCTTAGAGTTTTTAAGATGTGACTGTTTTTTTTTTATTTGCCTCTTCTATTCCCCTTCGTACGCGACTCTGATTTGCACTTGATTGATGTCGTGTATTACCTATTGATACAGTATTTACCTACATTTAGACAAGAAAAAAAATAAGTTTACAGTGTTATTGATTAATATCTTTAGTTTATTGCTTAAACTCCGTTATTTACCTATTTAATTTTTCGTGCCACTTTCCTTCTCTCTCGCGTTTGACACGAACAATCATTATTTCTAATGTACCAACTAATGATAGTATTTCACTTACATTATTATTCATGTTGTACCGTATGGTCGGTATGTTTCTTGCTGTGTTTAGATAATATATTGTTTCTGTGAAAATTGGATGATTGTTTGCAAGTAAATTACATGTTAGACTTGCGTTTAAGTAATATTTACTGAACCTAGTCTTAAGAATCATTCTAAGGTAATTTTTAAAGGTTGCGCTGTATGCTCTCGAGACCAGAGAAAATCTGTATGCATGTAGCCGTGAGTGCAGGTGCAATTGTGCATGCAATCCAATGGATAGGCACAGCAAAAGAGGTGGTCACTGATCGTATGGAATCCTACTACCTACCAGATTACATAAATACATTATAACAACGTCCTCCTCTGAGGATCAATGTGTTGCGGTACTTTCAATTCATTGGAACCGTAGGTCATTGGAACTACTAGCTACTAGGACAAGGTACGAAATGGGTAGGAAATTAAATTCCTCGACTGTACCTTCATCAAAAAATAAGAAAAGACTGATAAAGAAATTAATGAATAAATGGTACAAACAAACTCCACAATTTCATCGTCCATCGTGTACAGTTTTCTGTAATCGACTGGTACAAATACTTCAAGTCTCCGATTTTTTCGCCGGATCCGGTGTAATGTGAACACCTAGGCCGGATGCCAATTTTCGGCGAATTCGCCGGTCCAGCTGACTGGGAATGGGGCCTAAGAGATTTCTTAAAATCTGATATATACATAACATTACTGTGACAAAGTTCCTGATTGGCCTCGTGTTGTATTTGTTCACTGGTCAGATACAATGTGAAATGCAACCATGATGCTGACCACGATCCTCAGATCATGAGGGACCGACCAGAGAGAGAGAGAGAGAGATACAATGTAAGAATTTACCTTTTACCTGTTAATTTCAGCGAACAATTGTTATTATTATCGTCGTCGTAATTCGATTAAAATTGAATAGATATCTCAGTATATGTCAACTTCGTGATATTTTCCTTTCAACGACGTTTTTAGGTTCGTGAAAACGTAAACACTTTATCGCTCTGACTCTACAAGCACCACCAATAATTGGGTAAATTGCAACGAATAAATTACTTGAAATCACTTTATCTCAAATCAAAACGAAGCCAAGCTTGTAAATGCTTTTTACAAGATTTATTTTCAATATCCTTCGTTAATGAATTAAAAAAAGACACTTTACGTTTCGAGTTTGATTGACGTTTCCTTAAGCTACTTACAGTAATTATGCAATGAGTCAAGCGTATAAGAAAATAACCGTAATAGAATGTAATAAGGTTGTTTATTCATTGCAGGTTTGGTATCACAGCGTAAGGATTAAAAGAGGATGCGGCAAGATCAATGTCCCTCACCTCTTTAGTGAATTGATATAACATCGATGATCGAAATTATAAAATCGTTTTATAAAACTTACAATTCGTGTAGGTAATTCGGGTTTAGTAGGATACAATTTTTGTCAAAGTAAATATTTATTGGCTTAGTGTATTTTTAGTATTCATTGATTTTGATGTTTAAATTTAATATAAACTAATAACCTGACGGATATATTATTTATCCGAAGATTTTTAACTACGTATTTGTACTTCGCTGGCATATTGTAATTAACATAATTTCTGTAATTTTTTTTTACTAACAAAACTTTCAAATAATCTGATATTAAAGTCTATTAAAATTTAAGCTAATGAATTCAGGCGTTACATTGCAGAATTCTATTGTTATCTTATAGCAATCGAATTAGGACTACCTACTAATAAAATAACTTAAACAAAATACTTACTACTTTTCTAGTCCGGTGAATAGCAAAGTAATGTTTTGGTCAACACATAACTTAAAATTCAGTATCCAACACTGCTATGTAAATACACTTTTAGAATCATGCGTTGTTATGACCATTTTGTATTTTTTTGCAATTTCAGTACTAGTACACTAGTATATTTTCTCTCATTTGTACATAAAGCAGTTTTTTCTACGAATATGGATCCAATGATTCTAACGGATGTAAAATTTTGTATCATCGTTATATGTCTGAAATATTATCAACTTACGGCACCAGGCATATTACGTCAACTCAAATCAATCCAATAACAGTCTTCTCTCGAGTAAATAGAGGTTAGATTGAAATAACTGGTTTTTGCTTAGGGTGGTCAACAGAGCGAATCGTCATTTTTATGACTTGTTTGAAATAAAACATGTGATTTAAGTAATAGGGTCAATAAACTTGACTTAGCCAGACTAATGTTATTCGATTGCGAAAAAAAACATGCTACCTACATTAAATCATTACATTTATCCAATATCTATGTACTTATGTCGGTCTTCAGAATGGGGCAGAATCGGGTATCAACTGACGTCAATGCTTCAAATCTTGTGATCTTTCGACTAGGTACTTCTACTGCACCGATTTCAAAGAAATTTTGAATTGGTTTCAAGTCCCTATGACAATGCAATACTGTATTATTTTTATCCTTATATCCTCAATGCTGCAGATGTACTGCTTACCTTAACCGAGAGTATCAGGTACGTGTAAATAAAAAACCCTTATAACTAAGTGAGGGTCCAGTAAAATCTGTAAAAGATTGAACTACATATATGTAATAAATAATATTGAATAACGGGGTATAATAAATGTAATCCATTTAAGAGTTTATTCATTATAATATTATGTAGTAGGTATTTTATGTAGAGAATAATAGTCGATGAAAAAAAATGTTCGTAATGGCTAACATTCTATGTGATACCTAACCAAACATAAATGTGTTTGAATTGTTAATACAAAATATGTTGTTTTTAATTAATTCTTATAGACTATTTTGTTATATTTTAATGTGACGTAAATAAAACAAAGCTTTTTTGTTACAGAAACAAGCTGTTCGTGCTGTCTGCTGAAAAAGTAAGTATTCAGGTTTATTTAAACAAAAACCGTATTACATAAACACCGGTCTAATTACCGTCTCCAGAAACTGGTGGTGGTAGCTGACATTACTCACACGCCAAACTATATGCTCCATTAACATTAAAAAATAGTTTTACTTTACCTGTCTTATTGAAAAATAATAGTTGGTAATAATTTCGCAACCCTTCAATTATGTGTGTAGTTATTCAAAACAGCGTTGTTGTAAAAAATAAACAAAATGAGACCCTTAGGCGATTCTTAACGAGAAATAGTTTAAACAGAATCTTAATTGCCTTTTGCAGAATAAATAAATAATTGTTCTTCAGAAGATATTAATTATTATGGTTGCTATACTTAAATACGGTCTAATGTCAAATATAATAGTAGTTCATTATTCGGTTTTTCTATTTTTGGCATTCATTTCACAAACAATTTAATGAAATGATGATGCATTCATCATCATTTCATTCTCGGAGAGACTTTTATGTAGTACGTCTACTGACTGAGAATGATGATGATGATGCATTCATCATTCAATTATTTTTGTCAGTCAGTAGACGTACTACATAAAAGCCTCTCCGAGAGGATCCCATTTTGATAAATCGTCGATAAAGTGAAATTTATTACAAAGAAAATTAACTACAACGTTTTTATATATATTAGATGTCATATACCAAAGAAAAACGACCAAGATCACCTATGTCCGAGGTGGGGATCGAACCCTCGTACTCAGCTTTCGCGGCTGATGCCTGTACCCCTCGGCCACTCGGTCTTAGCAACCACCGGTCAAATTTCTCGGGTATATGCAATCCCTTATAAGGCTAGGCGCCTTTGACCATTCTCTAAGGGCAAGCACTAACTACATGCCTGCACCTCCTATTAGAATACTTTACAGTTTTCTAGAATAGCTAGAGAGAGATGGTGCTGCCATCTATTGAACATATTGTGAAAACACAAATCAAATTATTTATTAACTAAATATTTTGATTTGTACTTTTAATTTTTCTCCAGTAGTCACACTACTTAATACTATACAAATTATAAATATTAGATGTCATATACCAAAGAAAAACGACCAAGATCACCTATGTCCGAAGTGGGGATCGAACCCACGTACTCAGCTTTCGCGGCTGATGCCTGTACCCCTCGGCCACTCGGTCTTAGCAACCACCGGTCAAATTTCTCGGGTATATGCAATCCCTTATCCCTAGGCGCCTTTGACCATTCTCTAAGGGCAAGCACTAACTACATGCCTGCACCTCCTATTAGAATACTTTACAGTTTTCTAGAATAGCTAGAGAGAGATGGTGCTGCCATCTATTGAACATATTGTGAAAAACACAAATCAAATTATTTATTAACTAAATATTTTGATTTGTACTTTTAATTTTTCTCCAGTAGTCACACTACTTAATACTATACAAATTATAAATATTAGATGTCATATACCAAAGAAAAACGACCAAGATCACCTATGTCCGAGGTGGGGATCGAACCCACGTACTCAGCTTTCGCGGCTGATGCCTGTACCCCTCGGCCACTCGGTCTTAGCAACCACCGGTCAAATTTCTCGGGTATATGCAATCCCTTATAAGGCTAGGCGCCTTTGACCATTCTCTAAGGGCAATCACTAAGTACAAATCAAAATATTTAGTTAATACATAATTTGATTTGTGTTTTTCACAATATGTACAACGTTTTTGTTTGAAAAGCTTATGTTTATTTAAAAAAATAAGTGCCTTATTTATTTAAAATATATATTTGTACTGACAAGTTATGGAGCGCTAACGTTCACAAGATTAAAAATGTATCCTATACAATACCAGACACTCTCGATCTGTTTTTACCGTAGATACCTACTTATTAACTATTTTGAAAATTAAAAATATAATCATTAATATTTAAGCGGTTTAATAAAACCGTCCTACTCTGTCGCTTGCCATAATGGCACTTAGACATTTTATATTCGAATAATGGTACAAGCCTATTCCGTCCTTATAGTAAGCCACAAAGTGGGACGTTTTGGCTAAAACGCTCACTTAGAAAATAGGTAGGTATAGAATATTTAAAATTTAATTTTTTTCCTGATGCAGGAATAACATGTATATTAAAATATTATAAATACTAATTAAATCAACTTCTCTTTAATAAACAAATTAATAAAAAAAACTTCTACATATTCATAAACTCTGAAATCGAACCAGTTTTTTTACCTTATAATATATATATTAAAACTATTAATCCCTAATCAACTTGGCAGATACCGATTGTTATTCCCATTTAATGAGAATAATACTATACATTTTATCATAAAACTCTATGAAACATGTATAATGTATAATTTTATAGTCCTTAATCACTAGAATATCTTGTGCTCTTTTTTCTTTTTAAGTCATAAAGACAGGTTCAGATGGACCGTATCGGCAAAATCAAGTGGCCTACAACTTTGTTACGTGTGAAGCGACCTTATAAAAGATTATGGTATGGTTATCGACGAAAAAAGTTTAATTCTATCGTAGTAGATAGCCGTCCACTATACTATTTTAGAGTTCGGTAGAAACTATTTTCATTCCTTTTAAACGCTAATATATCGTGCAGCGTGCTGCTGCATCATTTAGACAAAGAAATTAGATCTATATGAAACATTTACGAAATGCATTCCTAGCTAGCTGGAGATCCTTTTAATATCTTCTTTTTCTTTTCTTAAAAATGTGAAATCAGAGGTTTCGTACAAATCTCTAATGATTAATGATGCGTCCACTCATAATCTAGACTGAATTTTTTAGATTAAAATTCCTGTCGGAAATTGTGAGACTAGGATAGATACTCGTACTAGTCGTATCATATCTTCCTATAATGCGCCTAGGTATTCGGGTCGCCGATGAAGGTCATATGGCTGTGCACAGGAATCTGCGTAGGTGCAATCACGTCGTTAGTGACACATCGAAGTGATGTGCAATAATAAAATATCGATAGACGCGTAATATGTTAGTTTCATCGGTTCAATCATT